>DF361736.1:3113-15894 GCA_000787875.1 Solanum virginianum
ACTTATATTATCCAACCTTAACAGAGATCCCAATTAAAATTTCAAATTCCTCAAAAGTGCACTTATTTATCAATCTCCTCGCAAATGACACTAACAACCTCAAATGGTAACCATGATACTAAAGCACAAATGTACGGGCTCTAACATGTTATTTTTATACATACTCACTATTGTTTATATATACAAGGAACAAGGCATTC
The DNA here is from genome assembly GCA_000787875.1 of Solanum virginianum. Taxonomy (NCBI): domain Eukaryota; kingdom Viridiplantae; phylum Streptophyta; class Magnoliopsida; order Solanales; family Solanaceae; genus Solanum; species Solanum virginianum. Next base: position 3,314 of record DF361736.1, read on the forward strand.
TTTCATAATTAGAAAAAATGAAGAGAGGAGTGAACAGTAACAATGGCTCTCGGCCATGAACAGTACCACACAAAAAAATTTGTGTTTTTGTTTCTTTCTTCCATTCCAAGGCTTCAAGCTTGGTATATAGGATCCCCAAAGTGTCACAGAAGGTTTGATTTGTCGAGAAAACCCGTAGATTTTCGGTTGTGAAGATTTGAAGTGTTGAAAAGGGATTTGAGGTAAGTTTTGATTCTTCATCTTTTGAGTTTAATTAATGGTTTCTATGGTATTAAATGGTGTTATTAAGAATAAGTAGTCATGAAAATGCGATTGGTTAGTTGAGAATGAAGCTTTTAGAAGGAAATTTTGAATTTGGAACCTAAGCTTGTATGAACTCCAAATTATTGTAAATTGATATCCCTGTGTATTATTGGTTTAAAATATGTTCTTATGGACTTATGAGAGTGAGAAAAAGTTTAGAAAACTTGAGTGTGCACTATTCTTGATTTAGTGGTTGAATTGGGAGCTTAGAATGAAGAATTGGTAGAGTTTTGATATTGTGGACTCTCGTCGAGCGTCGGAGTGTTATGTTGTTATTCTTGGAGTGTCATGAAGTAGTTTATTAGGTTGATTACATGTAATCANATGACTCTAAGTACTTCGATTGATCACCATGTTACCAAAACGCAAATGTACAGGCTCTAACATTGCAGCAGTTACAAAAATCACATACCCTATTTCAACTGCATCCCTCTCACAAAAAATTCAATCACAATCAAATGTTCCATTGTAGTACACAACATTAACCCTTTGTATGCATCCCCATTGACACTATCTATCATAAAAATCCATCCCCCTTTTCACTTGTTTCAATAGTTAAACAACCCTAGTTCCTTAGTTTTTAGTAGCTAAACAGTCATAAAAAGTCTAAATTCCTCAAGTTTAGACGTGAGAGTAGAAGAAAGTACTCACAACCATCAAAGAAATCAAGAAGTACAGTGAAATCAATCCCACAACTACCCCACAATTAAATTATGGCACAATTTGACAACAACACTCAATTGGTTGTTCAAGTTCTAACAACTAAACAAGCACCTCCTGCAACTTGTTCAATGACACAATATAATACCCACGGTACCACTATTTCAAGCATATGAAAGGTAGGAAATTAAGCATGGCATAGCTAAATGCAAGTCAAACATAATGCAATCACTACATTTCCATGAACGACATCGTACTTGTACCTAACAATACATCACATGAATAACAATTGAAGTACAAGATTAAAATTTCCCTAATCTTTTCCCATTTTCACTCAAGTTTTGACCTAGGGTTTCATACCCTCACAAAAGTGCACAAAATCTTACCAAAACAAGATTTTAGGCCTCAAATCTAAGCATTCATAAGTAGTCTAATATCAATCTTCTTAAAACATTAAACTTACTTCAAGTTTTATTCCAAGAATCATAAGAACTGATCACATTTTCACTTAAGAACAAGTAAATGAGAAAGAGGAACTTACTTGTTGTTGAGGAAGAAAGCAAGATTGATACTTAGGTTGTGAAGTAGAATTGTTTTGAGATGAAAGTGAGAAAGAGAGGGAAAGGGGTCGGGTGTGATATAAAAAATGTAAAAAGGGGATGGGTCGGATCAGGTTTAATGAAAATTCGAACAAAAAAATTACATGAGCACGCCCTTGGTGCGTCGCGCCCTTGTTGCGTCGTGCCCTTGGTCCATCGCACCTTGGGCGCGCTTATGCCTTAGGAAAAAAAATTGAGACTATTTTGGGCATGGTCGCGCGTCCTCTCCGCGTTGCGGAGGGAACGCGGAAACCTCTCTACCCAAAATAGTAAAAAACAAATTCTGTTCAGGGCTTGAAAAAATTGACCAAACACCTAAACATGCTAAAGTATGCTACAACAATTGATTATGACCAAAAAAATCCAAAAAAAAACCAACGACTCAACGAGAAACAAAGATTGAAAAATTGCACAATTTTGGCACCCAGTCTGCGACGCGGACTGCTGTATTTTTATGCTATTTTTTTATTTTCTAATTTTTGTTGGGATTAAAGTCATGAAAAATATTATTTATTTACTTAGTTATTGGGAATTCAAAAATGCTAAATAAAATAAAATAAAAAAATATCACCTCATCACGGGTTGCCTCCCATGTAGCGCTTAATTTAACGTCGCGACTCGATGCAGCAGTAACTTACTCATCTTTGGCCAACTCAATGGCCTCCTCAAGCTTGGTTGTGTCTTCACCATAATAGTGTTTGGCACGTTGACCGTTCACCAAAAAAGTTTAATTGGTGGTCTCATCCTTTAATTCTACCGCTCCATGTGGTGTTACTGATACTATTACATAGGGCCCATTCCATTTTAACTGTAGTTTACCTGGAAACAATTTCAAACGAGAATTGAAAAGTAATACTTGTTGGCCCGGCTCAAAAGTGCGCTTGATCATATATCAATCATGTCACCGCTTGGTCTTTTCCTTGTAAAGCTTGGCATTTTCATACTCTTGGAACTAAAATTCTTCCAACTCCTCTAACTACTCCAGTCTCTTTCTTCCGGCAAGCTCTAATGATGTTCACTCTCCAATAAGAAAGCGATCACTGTCAGCAATTAACCTAATCGAAAGTTAGGGTTGAATCGACAGGGAATACAAGGCTTGACTACAAGAATTCACTATCAATCATTTTGAGTATCTATAACTAAAGTCTCTAAATGGGGTATTTTTCTAATTTAAGAACAAAAGTAAAATAAATACTATACTACTACATGAGGAAACACTCAATTTTAAAGACAACATGGGAATTGTGTTCCCCATGGTTCATCGATTTGATTGTCTATCATAAAAATCCATCCCCCTTTTCACTTGTTTCAATAGTTAAACAACCCTAGTTCCTTAGTTTTTAGTAGCTAAACAGTCATAAAAAGTCTAAATTCTAGACAACATAACTACAATTGGAAATTTGCATGCAGGATGGTAACTTAAGTTCTTCCAGCCCTCTTGTGAAGGTGAAGGTCGAAGTTCACCATGACGCTTCGTCGGCAACCATGGTGTGCCAACTAACTTTTACCTATTTCAACTACAATTGGAAATTTGCATGCAGGACGGTAACTTAAGTTCTTTCAGCCCTCTTGTCAAGGAAAGGTCAAATCTCACCATGGCACTTGGTCGGCAACCATAGTGTGCCAACTAACCGTTACCGATTGTCCCAGTCAACCTCCCCTTGGTCAGGTTTGGTTGATTAGATGAGAACACATCAATCAAATCCTGTCATCTACTCCCTTTTTCCTATTCGTCCCTACCTTGGTTAGGATCGTGATAGTAGGCAGGGTTTGGTATTGTCCACCACCAAATAACAATCTTCCAAATCAATCACATCACCAAACCAATGGTCGGGATCGTGATAGTAGGCAGGATTTGGTGTTGGCCACCACCAAACAAAAATCATAATGAAGCGAAATAGAAAATACATGCAAAACCCCAATCATAAAACAGCAATAAATCTAGGTCATCTCAAGTCAACTACCCATGGTTTCCATAGCCCCAAGTTGTGCGCGCTTAGCTATGCAAGGCTAAGGAAAAACCAACAAAGATGCAAATACAATACATAGTTAAGAATTTTACCCAAAGTAATGAAGAGTGATACACCACAAGTTGCCAACCACAAGCTTGATAGATTGAAAATGAATACAATGTATGACTTGTAGTCCCCAAAAATGGCTTTTCCAAGAGAAAATTAAAATCTACATTAAAACCCTAAAGTGATCTAGAGAGAATATTCAAAGGCTCTTTTCAATATTCAAGTCTGGGATCCTCCAAAATAAACCCTAACATAAAGTATTTATAGTAGTTACAAAATTAACCCTAAATATTACACAGAAAAGATAGCTAGTAGCTGGTATGCCTCGCAGGTACGACTCGTAGGGTGACCTACGAGTCATAATTGGGGTCTCGTATCTAGTACTTGGCATTTTGTATTCAACTAGTATGATCCACTGGTACGAGTCGTTGCTTGGGCTATGAATCATATGTGACTCTCGTAGTCTAGGCCTTCAGTTTTTGGTCCAAAGTCTTGGCTCTCTGCTCCTTGCTACTAGTCCACCTATACGAGTCGTAGTGAGACGTATGACTCATAGGATGGCCTCGTAGAGCTGACCTCCACTTAGCAAATTTTCTTATTTTCACTCTCTGCTTCCTGCTATGAGATCACCTTACGAGTCATAGCTTGGGTTACGGCTCGTAGGTGAACTCATATGTCATGTACTCCAGCAAAAATCTGTAATTTTCTTCCAAAATCATGCCAACCTACCTTTTCTGCAATAACAACACAAAAACACATCAAAATCATAAAAAGTCGCATTAAGAACTCACAAAATCCCTTGTTTTAGGCATCAAATGTGCTATATTTTGATAGCACATCAACACACTCAACTTAGAATTGTTACTTATCCTTAAGCGACGACTCAATCTAAGCAGAAAATGAGAAACACATAGCAATTATACTAATGGCATATACATTATTTACTCTAATTCAGGTACCCAACTTTTATTTTCAAAACAAGATCACAAAGCTACTAAGCAAAACAAAAACATAAAGATGTATCTAGCAACCCAACTATGATAAGCTAAGGAGTATCAACCATCCATAATCACTGGTATAGTCATATACTAATCAAGTAGTGAAAATGCCCTCACAGAAAAGAAGTCCCTCTTACTCACTCAAAAAGCATTTAGAAATCAGGGGCTGTGGAAGCATTCTCACTCTCACAAATGAAATTCATGCAAAATGACTAACACTATAAGCTTGCCCCTATACACAATTTACGAATTGGAGACAAAGTAGATTTGGATCACTTTAGGACTTAATGGCTTGTAATGTAGGCTCATAAGGCTTTGGTATGGCATTTTAGGCAAGTAGTAACTAAAAGTTATCCTTGAACCATGTTTACCCACACGTTTACCTTCATGACCCAACCATTTTCACTAAATCCACCCTTATTCTCCTGCTTCAAGCTTTCCCCGGGTGCTTTCATGCTCTTTTTATAGATGTGCCTTATTTTTGAACTCATTTTTGCTATTTTCTTCAAATCAAGGCACTTTTCTTTTCTTTTCCTCACCAAACTCATGACTTTTCATTTCTTTCTTTATTTCCCAACTAACCACCTCATTTTCATTACTTTCCCACAACAAAGGCTCAAGGCACTTTTCTTTTCTTTTCCTGACCAAACTCATGACTTTTCATTTCTTTCTTTATTTCCCAACTAACCACCTCATTTTCATTACTTTCCCACAACAAAGGCCACCCTTAACTTAGGCTTTTAGCCTGAGGTGAAGTACACAATATCGATTCCCTAAACTAGGGCCACCATTTGTAGCCACTCTCAACTTAGGCTTTAAGCCTCAATCAAGGTTCACATGTTCAAGGATAGACTAGAGCCAATATCAAGGTATTTTATAAAACAAGGCTGAGCTAGCTAGGTGTCAAGAAAGAATGAGTGCATGAGAGACTCAAACATTTGGAACAAAGGGTTCACTAACACATTTAGTAGGTCATTTAGGCGAAAATGGGCTCACTAGAATAACAAAGGCCTAAGATCCCTTCCAAATCAATCACATCACCAAACCAATCTTAGAGTAATAAGGTAAGTTCTGAGTCCATACATGATACATGAATGCGACAAAATAAGCTCAGAATACACATGACATTGCACACATAATCAAGTATAGACTCATAGGTCATGTTCCAGCCTCAACTTACCTTTACATTATCAGAAAAACATCACCAGATAATCCAAATGCATGATTGCATCAATAACCAACAATCTCAAAATTGTTTAGGGTACCTAATTATTCATCAAAATTTAAAAACTGTGTATACGCCAAAAGATAATAACTACTATATATCTACAAATTATCTACACTACCTAAACATGTCGGTTCAACAGAAATTAAACATCCACAAGGAAAAAGAAACACAATAAGAAAACCTTGGGATAAAAAATAGGGGAAGTTATGGAGTCAAGACTACTCAGACTTCACCTTAAGCCATAACTTCCCATGCCCCACCAAAATAGAATACTTTGTCCTCAACGTAAAAATATGTACGAAAACCAAAGAATGGATAAATATATATATATATATATATTTAAAACTAAACATTCAAAACAAAAGTGAAAAGAGCATTCAAGACAAAACATTTAAACATATCCAAAACCAACATAACCAAAAACATTATCGAACAATAAGACCAAAGTATCCATAGATAGAAAATAAGTGTTAGGGTAAAAAATAATCAAACACTTGGTGCTCAAGCACCAACATCTGTCTGGTCGGCAGGGTCCTAGGTCACGGCCTCCTCCTCAGTAGTCTGGGCTGCAGCTGCAAGTGAGCTACCTTCTCCATGGGTCATCTGTTGTGCCCGCTCTCTCGGTATAGCCGCCATGAGTATCGACTCTTGTACTACTACCTCTGGTATCAGCTCTTCCTCAAGTATTACTGGGTCATCAAGTCTAGGTCTCTTCTAGCTCATCTACGAGTCATCTATCTCGAGGGACCTCTTTCCGTGGGCATGCAGCCGGTCAGCTAACTAGTCAAAAACCTTATCACCTGCCAATTCCACCTCTAGGACTGCAACAAGGGCTGCTAGCATTTGCAACAAGTCAAACTTAAACTTGGCCAACTCCTCTATTACTGCGCTCATTTCAGTAGGCCAAGCACCCTCAAGCCTCCTCTAGACTCTCGCCTCAAATGCATCTACTCGGGCATCCACCGCTCTAACTATCTCATCTACCAAATTATAGGTGAATGCCTTTGCCCTCTTCTCTGAGTCCTGAACAGTTCGATAAACCCATGGTCTGACCTGAGCTACTAAATCTTGTAGCCTAAGCTCTACTGTAGCTACCCTACGCACTAGTGCCTGAAAAACAACAATAGAGATAAGAGAATCAACCTGCATAGTGGATGATGCTAGTGTGAGAGTACTGGAAGATGGTGCCGACTTAATCTCAATAGTTAGGGAAGGCTTTGCAGTAGCTTGAGTAGTACCGGTGGTGGCTGGAATTAGGCCCTGAGTCTGGGGCTCAACTGGGAATGGATTTAGGATGGCTGAAGGAGCTGCTCGCGGTAGGGCCACTACTTCTCATCAGGCTGGGATCCATGATGTGCAAGGCCTCTACATGTGGGTCCAAATAAAGGGAGATACATACCCCTACCTCATTACATAGTCTATGTATCAGGATGGGAAAAGGCAATGAGGTCTGAGTACGAATCACCGACTCGTGGATCTACTCAGCCATGACTCGGGCCCAATCAATATCGTAGCCAACTAGAATGCTAGCTAGTAGAACAAATCTCTCCAGGGTGATCACATTATTTGTAAAGGTGGGTCTAATACTCCAATGGATAATAGGCCACCAAAACTTAGCTCCAAATGAGAGGTGGGATTTCACGATTGGATCAGCATGGTTTGTTACCCACGTCAGCTCGAAACCCTCCTCGTATATCTGGCTGGCTATCCACCTGAGCAATTTTGTCTTCATATCCACATTCTTCTCGCTCACCGCTTTTCTTATTTTTATAATTCTATCATCATACTCTATGGTGGAACGAGGTACTATGTAATTTGGCCTGAACTGAACCCTTCTGATAGTTTCCTCTGAAATATCAACAACCTCACCCCGCACTAGAACTTCTTGCAACCTTGGACGCTTTATGTGTTTATTCCCTTGAGGAAGAACTTGGAGAATAGTGGCATAATAGGCGGCATAAAATTCTTGGACTAGATATGGGGCATTCTTGCCCAACTTTTGTGAAAGTCATGTAAGCCTGTGACAGTTGATCTCGTCCTCCAAGTCAGGCACTCTACTCAATCCGGAATCATTGAGTCTCGATTCCTCATGAAATTGTCGAACGGTCCTTCCTTGACCCTTTGGTTCCAACCCTTTGTCATATATTCCCTGTATGCCTGGAACATACCATCTAGTATTTCTAGGATCTGTAGAAGTGACAGTAGCAGTAGGATCCGCTGGAGGTTGAGACTCAGTCCCCTCAGGTTAGGTATGAGATACCTCAATGGAGCCCGACTCTAAAAGTGAAAGGCCATCATCTGACCCGTCTTTATTGCCCACCTTTTCAGACTGAGAGGGACTAGTGACTTCCATCGGTATTAGTGCAGTGCGGGCTCGAGTATGAGGTACATTCAGGGTCTATCCGAACTCCGTGGACTTCCACAGAGCCCTCAGAGTTTTCATCATTATATGGGTTATCCCTCAACCGTCTTCCCAAAGCTTTAGTAGCTTCTTTTCTAGCCTTTGGAGCCATATAACCTGAAAATTCAACACCAGAATGCATCATGAGCCCATAATGTTTGATAAAAAATGATTCACATAAGAGAAGTAACCAAGAATAATAAACTCAATAAAGGAAAGCACAAGCAGAATGCATTAAACCAGCTGCAGGTCTGCAGGTACGAGGCACGGGTATGATTCATAGGGTGACCTACGAGTCATACAATAGCCTCGTAGTGGAAAAGTATCTGAGATAATACCATTCTGCTCATAACTACGAGGGTCAGATACGACTCGTAGGATGAACTATGAGTCGTATCCTGGACTCGTAGTAGGAAGCAGAATATAATTCAGAACAGGGCAAGTCTGACGAGCCCCTCACTATGATTCATAGTAGACATTACAAGTCGTAGGTGGCTCTTGTATGGTAAGTGTTAAGGAACCACAGGTGATTGTTGCCTCTTACGAGGGGCCGTTATGACTCGTAGGGTGACCTACGACTCATAATGGGTCCTCGTAGTAAAAAATAGAAGGCACCTGGGGTGCCTGTAACCTTCCCACAAGGACTAAAAATATTCAAGTCAAACATAAACAACATTGTAGCAACACGAAATCATAAACACACAATCAACCTCATACAAGACAAGTCGACACAATCAACCTTAACCCCATAATATAACAAGATTCCCCAATTACATTCAAAACATACCCAAAATGAACTAATTTAAAAACTCATACTCATCAACAATGGTACAAAGCACATGGACATTCAACAAAGGTCGCAAAAAATTCATACAAGGGAATTTTAAATTAGCAAAATTAAAATATCCCAATACCCCTAAATTTCAACCCCGACAAGGTTTTGCAAATCAACCAATCAATAACTATGCATCAAATTTGTCTGATCACAAGTCAACACTATAGCCACCAAGTAAGGGTAAACAGGCAGTTTCAAATCATGGCAGGGAACTTAACAACACTAAATCCTACTCCTCATACCTTACACAATCATTTTCTCATGGGCATACCCAATATGATCCCAAAACACTTATTCCAACATCAATAAGAGAAAGATCATAGTATGGGTGCCAAATTTAACCAAGAAAACTCACCAGGTGACGAGAGGGAAAATGAAATGAGAGAGATAGGAGAGGCTGAAACCCTAATGGAGTGCATTTGCTGGGAAATCTTGACAGCACAATATTTTAGGATTGAAAGGAATAATAATAAATAGTGTTTGGGGAGTTATGGGCAAGAAAGTCATTCAAGGAGGGAAATGAGGGGTCAATTAAAATGTTTGACCCTTAATATACCAAATCGGGTCAAATTTTTAAAAAAATCTGTAGATGGGGTCTACGAGACCCTGACTACGAGTAGTAGCGCTTCCTATGAGTTGTAGGTCCTGGTCTCGTATCAGGCCTCAATACTTAGAAAAATTTAGAATTCATACTTGGGCACTACGAACCCCACTTACGACTCGTAGGGGACCTTATGAATCTAAGGTTGGCTCATAGTATATGTGCCAATTTTAATACTCATTGTTTCCCTCTACAAGGCATGACTACGAGTTAAAGCGGTGACTACGACTCATATGCCTGCTCGTATAGGTTGCTTCAAGTGTTATTTTCTCACACCTTCAATTCTTTATTTCCACCTGCAGACCAAGTCTCAAAACACAATAATCTTCAAAGCATCACAACTGAATTTAATGCCTTTCAAATTAAAAACAAACAACATATTACCACCTAAAAATTTCAAAAATGAAACAAACTTGAAACAAGCTAAAAATCACAACATACACTTGGGTTGCCTCCCAATAAGCGCCGTGTTTAACATTATGGCTTGACTTAGTCATTATCCATTATCAACAATCAACAAGAGCCCAAACCTCACTCTTCAGCTCATCCGGGTGTTTCATTAACTGGCGGATGTCAAAACTGACCTCTGCATAATTGACCCTAAATCGAAGCTAACCCAAATCCTTATCTACCAAGGCTTTTCCCATGGCCAGAAATGGTGTTCCTAAAATAATGGGCACCACGAAATCAACCTCACAATCAAGGATCACAAAGTTCACGAGAAAAATAAATTTATCGACTTTAACAAGCACATCAAGAAGTATCCCCTCTAGCTTTTTGATGGTTCGATCTACCATGAGAAATCACATTCTTGTTAGAGTAAGGGTTCCAAGACCAAACTTTTTGAATACGACAAAAGGCATTAGATTGATACTCGCTCCTAAGTTACACAATGCTTTTACAAATTCAACATCACCAATGGTGCAAGGGATGGTGAATGCACCGGGGTCCTCACGTTTTTGAACAAGGCATTTGGTCATGCTCGCAATACATTATTGGCGCTCTTGTGAGAACTCTTGACTCAAAGTGCGTTTCTTTGTCACCAAATCCTTTATATATTTGGCGTACCTGGGCATTTTCTGTAAGGCTTATAGAAGGAAAATGTTGATGGATAGTTGCTTCAACATCGAGAGGAAGTATTTGAATTTGTCCTCCTCTTCCTTTTTCTTAAGCCTTTGAGGGAAAGGAGTGGGAGGCTTTGGGATTGACTTAACTTTTTCGTGCTCCCTCACTACTTCTCTTTGCATCCTAACATTCTCTGGACCTTCTCCCTCAACCACAACTTCACCACCAATACCCTTCTTACGAGCTTCATCCTCAATCATCGGCATAGGGGGATCTATAGTGCTTTTGCCACTCTGAGTCAAGACTGCCTTACAATACCCTTTGTTTTTAGGATTTTGAACTATATTGCTTAGTAAAGTGCCCTTTTGGCATTGGTTCAATTGAGAAGAAACTTGCCAAAATTGTTGTTCTAATTGCTTAATCGCCATAGAGTAAGACTCTACTTTTTGGTTAATACTTGAAATGTTCACTTTCATTTCCTTCAAGCTCTCATCTTGGTGATTGGTGATCGGCTCTCTTTAACAACTTGTCAAACATCTCTTTAAGCCTTGAAGCGCTTGGCATGGCATCACGATTGTGGGGCAGCAGATAAGGACCATTCCTATAACCATCTCTTCTACCCCATTCGGCATCCAGCACTCTCTCTCTTTCATTATAACCACCTCGATTGTCTCTACATACACCATCAAGGTTATAGTTTCGACCTTGATTCCCGGAACCTTGCCTCTAATAGTACGAGTTGGACCCTTGGGGGTTATTTCGGAAATCCACCGCTAGGTTACTCACGAAGCAAACATCTTCATCAAAGAATAGATTTTCATATATAGGAACCATAGGAGGTTAGTGAGTGACCGCTTGGACACTTGTTTGGTTTTGCTTCAAAACCAAGTCCATACTTGTTCGCAGTTGAGCAAGTTGCTCCATGATCTCTTTATTGACCTTTCCTTGCTCATTTTTGGTGTTGATCGCACAAAAAGTCTTCACTGTACCTCACTCTCATTAACCCCATGCTCTATTAGTTTTAACCACTTGCTCCATCCTAGTGGCTATTAATGCAAAAGGTTGGTCAAGAAACATGCCTCCCATGATTGTGTCAGCGCAATCTTGACTATTCTCATCAAGTGCCTGATAGAAAATCTCAACAAAGGCATCATCAATAATCTTGTGATCGGGGACCATCCTCAAGCATTTCGTGAATCTCTCCCATGTGGTACTAATAGAGTCACCCGGCAATTGCTCAAAATTATTTACTTAATCTTTGAGCTTCATGTGGTACTAATAGAGTCACCTGGTAATTGCTCAAAATTGTTTATTTGATCTTTGAGCTTTAGCTTCTTTGATCTTGGGAAATATCTTTCCAGAAACACTCTCTGAAGCTCTGCCCAACTTGTTATTATACCCAGAGGAAGCTCAGATAACTATACAACTACATTGCCCATTAGTGACAAGGGAAATACCCGCAAACTAACGACATTAAGAGAAAGATTTTGTGTCCCCATAACATTTTTCCAGATAAAAACAACATTATGGAGATGACGGTGGGGATCCTCTGAAGGTAGCCTTGTGAACAATCCACGATTTTGGAGCATTTGAAGGAACTTACTTGACATCGAGAACTTAGCGTCTGCCGGTAGTGGAGGCAATACTATAGCACTAGTAAGATCCATGGCCATAGGGTTCAAGCGATATTGGTTCCAACTATAAGCATTCTCGTTGAAATCCCTAAGTTGCCTATCATCCTTCGGGGGTGGATTTTCTTCTCTTCCTAGATTGTCATTCACATTCATTTCTTCCTCAACCGTAATATCCTCATTTAACTGAGCCATTCTTCTAAAAAGTCAATGGATCTCCAAATTGATCGGAGCTAAGGGTT
>DF361736.1:31062-47623 GCA_000787875.1 Solanum virginianum
CGTATGAGTTCTTAAATGTTTGAATTCCATTCTCTAACTTTCCTTACTTTTATTCTTTTCTAAAGCTTTTGATCCATCTGAGGAACATTATTAACTCATCTATGTGCTGCTGCCATGTCTATGTGTTGGTTTTCTACTAAACTTTTAAATTATTTGAGTTTGCTTGCGAAAGTATGGTTTTATGTCTGTTTTACTCTTTTCTCATGAATCTAATGTTGCTGGATTGATGTCAGAGCGTTATTTTGAGTTTTGTCTCATGAAGGTTTTTCCTACCCCTGTATATAATTTCTGAATCTCAGCACAAACACCCCTGCTGAGTACTACCGTTTGTTGGCTGTTCATCTCCTTTAACTTATCGTATAAGGAATCATGTAACTGGATGCTGCCTTATAGTTCGCAAACTGATTTAGTTCAAGATTCTGGGATATGCCTTGGGTTCAAAGTTGGGGGTTCGAAACCATGCAAGTCCTCTGATTTCTTAATTATGTTCTCCTTTAACAGCTGAATTTATAGTTTGTTTCAAGCTCACTATGGATTAAGATCCTATGATTTCATTTAGATTGTACTTACCTGTTTTTGCTTGTTCGTTTTGAAGTTGCATTGTCTTGCTTTCAAATTTTATTTATGCTTTGCCTTTTACCTCAAACTTCAGATTCCATCTCATATATGTGTTATTGATTCAAAATTTTCTGGTTGTATCATGATGGTTTGAGGCTGGGTGTTACTGTTATTGTTTGTTGTGGTGATATTCGGAGTTGTAAAACTAAGTTTAAACTACAGAAGCTTGGTTGACGTTAGTTTCCTGCTTCTCTGCTTGATGTTCTATCTCAAACTTTCTGGGTTAATAAAGCTTTGAAATGGTCCATTTTTCATGGTTTATACTCTAGCAATCATGGCTTTATGCTGGTTTAAATTCTTGATGAAAACAGCTTCGGATATGTGAGTTGTGAGGTTTTTCTGTTCAGGTTCTGATTTACATCGATTTGTTTGTTGTTGTCTTAATTTAGCATGTCATGCCTTGTTCTTGGTGCTGGTTTCATATCTTTAAGATGCAATCATTCCCTTTTTCTCACGAACATAGCCTATTTTAAGGGTCGTCTTGTTTTTAGTTCAGTTACAATTTGCTGTCATCATTTTTCTACTAAATATCAAGCTGATATCACGATGTTATTCCAAGTTTTGCCTCATGAATGCTTCTCCTATCCTTATATACAGCTCCTGAATCTTATTACAAATGCCCCTACTGAGTAATGTCATTTGTTGACTATTCATTTCCTATTAGCTTATCATGTAGGAAATTATGTAATTTGATGTTATTGTATAAGTTCGTGAACGGATTTAGTCTATGTTCTGTTGCTCTCTTTTCTTTCCTCATCAGATCTGAAATACTTAGTTCTAGAACTATCATCCCTTTGGATTTTGAATGCTTAAATCATTGGTCCCATTTCCCCTCTCCCTTCTTAAAATTTTCATACATGAGTTAGATTAGTTGGCTATTCTACTTTGGGTATATGTTTATGCTATATCAACTTGAGATCCATTTCAATTTGCTCATATACTCTATCGCCTAAATTGATAGATGGTAAAGGTATTAGTTAAATTCAAGCAAATGTTTTTTGTTCTTTCTAAAAAAACAAGTGATATGGTGTGTGTTATTATGACTTTGAAAAAATGAAATCTATTCTAATCCTCGCCATTTATTTTTATGCATGAATCTCCATGATCTGAGTCCTTTCGGACTCCACTTTGTGCATCTCCGGTCTTCTTTTAGTCTTTAGGAGCCAGATACAGGTCACGGAGTGCAAATGGGGCAGATATATACATTGGTATACACTCAGTGTACACTCTGGGTATACAGCAGAAAATAGGGCAAAAAGCCCATTTCTTTCAGCAGGCAGCAACAACAAGGAGTTATGGGCCAGGCACGCCCAATCCTTAGAATTAGGACAGGATTTGAATTGGCCATGCCAAGCCCAGTTTTGTTATTTATTTGTAGTATTTGCTTTTGTCTAACTCTAACATTAACTTTGTATTGTTTTCTTTTGTTTAATCTAATTAATTTTCTCAATATGTCTACCATTTATGTTAATTTTATTTTAATGATAATTAGTCAATCCTTTCAAATTTAGTCATCTTCTTTCAAAATTAGCAAATCCTTTCAAATTTAGTCAATTTTCAAATTTAGTAAACTTTCAAACTAAGTCAATTTTTTTTAATTTAGTCAAAATTTTCAACTTAGTCCATTCTTTAAAATTTCTTTCAAATTTAGTAAACTTTCAAACTAAGTCAATTTTTTTTAATTTAGTCAAAATTTTCAACTTAGTCCATTCTTTAAAATTTCTTTCAAATTTAGTAAACTTTCAAACTAAGTCAATTTTTTTTAATTTAGTCAAAATTTTCAACTTAGTCCATTCTTTAAAATTTCTTTCAAATTTAGTAAACTTTCAAACTAAGTCAATTTTTTTTAATTTAGTCAAAATTTTCAACTCAGTCCATTCTTTAAAATTTAGTCAATATTTTGTAAACTTAGTTAACTTTTCAAATTTAGCCAATTTTTTTTTTAAATTTAGTCAACCCGTTTTAGTCAACTTCCTAATCGTTGGTCAACCGCAAGTTAGTCGCCATTTTGAGTGATTAATTTCTTCTCAAAATGGAAATTGAATCCTTACCCATCTCTCAAAAATTTTAAAACTTTTTTGTTATGTTTTAAAATTGAATTTAGGTTTCTTAATTTTTTATAAAATTAAGTGGTAACTCTCTTAATTTCGGGAATTGTATTTGTACTTAGATTAATTGAGTATTAAATTATATTTTCGAAAAGTCAAAGTCATTTTTTTCCAATTAAGACTTCACCTATTTTGCAATTTTTTTCCCCTCTCTCTCCCTCAAGAAACTAACAACAAATAAAAAGAAGAAAAATGGACTCTTTGGTTAATCTTTACTATCCGGATTTTCCCGACTAGTAAGCATATTCTCATGTTATTATTATTCTTTTTTTGAGCATATTACTTCTTTTGGTTTGTGTAGCAAGTTTTAGATTCAAGTCTAGATGGGATAGGTGCCTGGGATGGGAGAAGGATGCCCTTTGAAGTCCTTTAAAGGGGCCACCTCCTAACAGGGGCATCAATACTCCTTCTCTGCACATGTTCAAACCACCGCAGTCTCGGTTCCCTTATCTTCTCAGCCACCGGGGCCACCTCTAGTCTCTTAGGAATGAGACCATTCGTGAGAGACTAGAGGTGGCCCCGGTGGCTGAGAAGATGAGGGAAGCGAGACTGCGATGGTTTGGACATGTGCAGAGAAGAAGTATTGATGCCCCTATTAGGAGGTGCGAGAGATTGGTTTTAGGAGCTACATAGAGGGGTATAGGTAGACCGAAGAAGTACTAGGGGGAGGTGATTATACATGATATGACAAAACTTAGTCTCACTGAGGACATGATCCTAGATAGGAAGAAGTGGAGGTCGCGAATTAGAATAGTAGGATAATTGGTTAGTAGGGTTAGGTGGTTTCCTAGTCTGGGGGCCTAATAGGGTTGAGTAGTAGTGTTTTTTTCTAGCATGATTTGTCATTATTTTATTGTTTATACCTCCCCAAACCCCACTTGTGGGATTTCACTGGGTATGTTGTTGTTGTTGTATTTTTATTTTTTGCAAAAAAAAAAAATGTAACACAACAATAATGAAAAATCGAGGCTATTACTGATCGGGATCGGAGATTTATGTGCTATGTGATTTTCTTTATATTTTTATTTACGAATTTTCATAATTAAATATTTTTTAAAAATCATATTCTAGCCTCTTTTCAAACTTGAGCTAGATAATGTGTAAAATAAAAATGAGCTCTCTCCTAGCCTATAGTTAGTGAGAGAGTCAAAAGGAATTACTAGGTCTAATTCCAATTTTTAAAATAGCCGACGCGTTCCTAGAAGTATCACCTACCCAAACTTTTAAAAGGGAGTTATATATATATATGTTATCTTTTCAAACAAAATAAAAACTATATTATTTTACTAAAACCGATCTCAAAATAAAATTGTTTCTAGGTGAAGGAGCTATGATAATTAATACCATAGTTTCGTATCTACAAAGAAACAGACATTTTCTAAAACTCCTTTTAAAATCTTCTTCTCTTGAAAATAAAGAAAATCTTCTACGAAAATATTTTTTTGGGTAGTTTAGTCTTTTTTAATTCGCGCTAATTGTCATGCTCGCTTTATCTGTTTTCTAGTTACTCGCTCTCACTAATAATTTTAACAATAAAAATGAAATTCATGTGGTCACTTAGAGTAATAAAATTAGATAATAAAAAAATAGAGTTTTTGTGTCATAATAATCACTCAGATTTTAGTTAAATAAAGAATAAAATAAAATTATGTGTTGTATAATTACTTGATTGCCTAATTAGAATTAATAATCAAGTTTCTTTGTTAAAATTAGTTAATTTGATTTATCACATAGATTTAATCACTTGTTCGATTTCGTCACCTATTTGATAACATGATAAAATAAAATAATTTATCACTTAGCATTAATTCAGGATTTTTAAAATAAGAGACCTTACTTGTTATTTGCAATCCCCACATAAGACATGAGATACAACCAAGACTCACATTTGTGGACCTCGAGGGGTGCCTAACACCTTCCTCTCAACGTAACTTGAGCCCTTACGCGATCTCTAGTTGACTTAACCTTTAATTTAGTAGTAGGTTAGAAATGGTGTCCTAATGCACCCAATCATTAGGTGGCGACTCTTCATTTTCTTTAAAAATTTCAAAAGAGTCGTTGTCACGACGTCGTCCAGGTTCTCGTCTTTTCACGAGAAAAAATGGGGCACGACAACGAGGCAGGTAAAAATTTGGGGCGAGTCTTCTCTTTTTAGAATAAGTTTTAAATAATTAAATTTCAACCAATAGGTGATCGCCACGTGTTTTAAAAAAATTATTTAAAATATTTAATTAATATTCTGTTAAAAGAAGGGGCAATTTTGGACCCAAAAGTGGATGACAAGGGCATTTTAGGCCCAAAAGGTGGATAAGGGGCATTTTTGTAATATTATCAATAGTTCGATGGTATTTTATACCCTTTTCTGATTTATTAATCATTTGAGTCTCCATCCATGTAATGTGGACGTACTTCACCTGCCTACTCTACATTAACAACTTATTTGGACTGATGTTTATTTTTAATTTATATATCAAAAGTCATAAGTTAGAAATTTTAATTTATAATTTTTGACTTAATTGTAATATTTTAGCTTAAGATTAGGTGTTTATAAGCGTTTTTTAAAATTTATTCAACACTTCAGAAGTGTTTAAAAGTTATTTTAACTTAAAATACTTAAAATAAGTTAATTCAAACGTGTTATAACATGGCTTTATTTGATTTACTCTCACCAAATTGATTATTTTTTTTTTTGGTAAACTATGAATTATTATCATAACAATCAAATAGTTACACCCAAAGAGCACTATAGAGATTAGGTCATTTCATGATACTCCAATCTCTATAGCCTCAATCAACCATATCACTAATTACAAATTTTTTAAATCAAATATATACCTCTACCAGCTTTCCTAGATTGTTTCAAGTAATCTATCCTCTCTGTAATTTCCTTCTTGATAAGTGCAAAAACCACCTTTTTTATCCACAAGTACCCCTCTGAACTGCTTCCAATTCCTTGCTTTCCATGTATGGTACATCCTGACTCCCAATATTGCAGTTGTCAACTCTTTCTTGAACTGTTTCTAATATCTTCCTTTAATCCATCTTAGACATTGTGCCGCCTCATTGTGTTGTATCCTAATGCCTGTCAAGATCCTCAATTCTTCCTTCAGTTTGTTGTCCAACTACATTCAGCAAATATGTGTTGTTGGGATTCAATTTTATTATGCTCATACAAGCAACAAATGTTATTATCTGTTGGGATATAAAGTCAAAATATCCTCTACTTAGTTAACAGTTTCTCTTGATTGGCAAGCTAGAGAATAAATCTATGTCTAGGTAGGATGACCGAATTTCAAATTAGCCTAACTTCATGTACTCTCCGTAGTCTTCCCAAAAGATTGTTGTAGCTCTTACTCACAGAATAGGCTCCATTTTCAGTTAAACAATATGTGCCACTGTTATACAATTCTGTCATTGACATTTTGATAAAATTTATTTTCCTCCAATACCAGCTATTGTTACCGGAGGTGCATGAGTCCATATATCTTGATTGTCTTTCATATATAAATCATGTACCCACTTAATCCATAGAAAATCTGTCTTACAAGCCAATTGTCATACTAGTTTTCCAACCGAAGCTACATTCCATAGCTTACAATTCTTGATGCTTAGTCTTTCATTCTTTTTTGGCCTACATATCTTCTCCCACGATATTAAGGCTATTTTTCTTTTGTAATCCATATTTCCCCATAAGTAATCTCTTCACTTCCTGTCCACCTCCTTCAAGATGCTTTGAGGGAGTATAAAAACTACGCCCCAAAACTTATATATTAAAAGTAAGATTGCATTTATAATTTGTAGCCTTCCTGCTTATGATAAGGTTTTCGAATAAGCACTTGTTATTTTAGTAGTGATCTTGTCCGCCAGCTGATAACACTCTGCTTTACTCCATTTTTTTGACAACAAGGGCAATCCCAAATATCTATTTGGCAGAGTGCCATATTGAGAATCTTGTCATCTGCATCATTTCTTTCTTGATATTTTCCTCTACACTTGCTACAAATAGATTGGACTTATCCATATTTGCCTTCAACCCCGTCAACCTACTGAAACGATTTAGGGCCTCCACCCCCATCCCAACCTCCCACCCCTATCCCTCAAAAATAAATTTAAATATTTATACTCTAAAAGATGTTTTGTACTCTCTAACTAAATATATATATTTTTTTTGTCTAAATTGGTATTTTCGTTCATTAACCAAACAATATAAAATATTTTCTATTTACTAAACAAATATGATAAAATAAGTTAGAAATCAACTTATTTTTCAGAAATAATATTTTTCAAAAATAATAAATTATTTTTACTTTATTTTTTGTTGAATAAATATACATGTGTATGTCACATCAGTCAAAAAAGTCAAAGATATTTTTCAGAAATAATAATTATTTTTACTTTATTTTTTGTTGAATAAATATACATGTGTATGTCACATCAGTCAAAAAAGTCAAAGTGTGGCGCGTGCACAACACATCAAATGTGAGGGGTGTAATTGAGCTTGTTTCGTCAAGTTAAAGGGTGTTCTTAGGCCTGTCAATAGTTTAGAAACGAAACTAATAATTTTGGATAAGTCGAGAGGGCATTTTTAATACTTTTGCTAAATATCAAAGGTGCAAACTAACACTTGCATCTTCAAATTTATATGTTTTTCTATCATAATTTGGTAACAACCTAGCGGTGTCGCTTTATATAAAGATGAAAATGCATATTGGGTCAAGCACATTCAGATCGAAGATGTATACTCTTTTTTGGTTAATTTGATATTTTATGTGCCTTCAACATTATTTTCGTACCTTAGCTTTTGTTGGGAAATAGAAGAACATGTATGTAGTTCTGATTATAAACAAAATGAACTAAAAGATGTATGATGTGGGCTAGAGATATATATGCATTGTTTTCATCACCAAAAAAGAAAAGGGAAATTGTTGGTAAGTAGTATGTAGTTTAGTGTAATAACCATGGTCACTAAAAGGCGAATTTGTCTTTTTCAAAAAGAGAGAATAGATTTTAAAAAAAAGAGAGATGGTGGGCTGAAAGCCCAAACAATAAGGGCAATAATGCTGTCAGTTCTCAAACAAAAGAACGAAAGGGGAATCCATCTTAGATCCACATTTCCACATCAAATATACATAAGTTCTCAAACAAAAGAACGAAAGGGGAGGAAAAATTAAGCCATCAGGAATTAGGGAAAATTAACCAAAGAAAAGGGGAAAAAATCAATGACCTTCCAGTTAGAGCAGAAAATAGGACGAGAGCAATTGAAATAGATAGAGATAGAGAAGAAAGTAAGGAGGTGCAAAACAAGTATAACAATTCGTGGAAAAAAGAGGGGTCATCAAAGATTTTATTGAATTAGAGGTAAATTTTTCTCCGTTTTCAGTCATACTTTGAGCCTTGCTAGTCCTTTCTTATTCTTAGTAGTTTTGATCATGATAAACTAGATAAATTGTCCGCGCTTCACGCAGGATGGACTATCCCAATTAGCTGACAGGTTATTGATTTTGTTGTGCTATTGATTATGTTATTGAAAATTCAAAAGCATAAGTTTTTCAACATGTGTGCACATTCTTAATAAATTTGAATTAGCAATTCTGAGAAAAGAGATATATTTTATAATTTTGGCTTTATTCTAACTTGCATCATAAGCTTGTTTAATAACATGTCGATTTAAGTTATTCAACTATGAATTTATTTTAGTGTCTCTAAGTGGAGACACAAGAGAATTGTCATTTCATTTTCCTTCTGATGTATGTCATGCCTTTACATTTCTGCACATGATTTATTTTATTATCATTATTAAAATATGCTAATAATAGTTTTTACCCATCAAAAGTTCGGACTTTAATTTTATGAGTCTCTCTAGCAAGCCAAAAGAATAATATTATCTTAGAATCATCTGGAATCATATCATATATAATTAAAAGTGGGAACGAAAAAAGTTAAAAGTTAAAATATTAAAATATCCTTACAAAGTTAAGTTACTATAACAATACCACTATGTTTTATTTTATTTTTAAAATCCTTTATAAGGTCTAAAATTTAAATTATTTATTAATGTCATATACAAAAATGTTACATGATAAATGCTTATAATCACCACTAAATATTAATAACATAGTTACATAAAATGTGCAACTTTTTTTTTATTAATGATCTCCTTTTAAATTTCCTATTTTATGCTCCACATTGTCTAAAGATATGCAATTTTTTTATTAGTTACCTACATGTTCATAACTTATATTTAATTTTTTATTTAATTGTTACTCTTCATATTCATAACTCTTATATTTTTCATGTTCTTCATAAACCCCCAACTATTTAATTTAAAGCTTTAAGATATCCTTTGATATTCCCCTAATTTTATCTATATAATTCATCTTTTTTGTTTCATGGGACTCTCACCCAAGACATCCTTTGCATTCTATAGTTAAAATAGTGAACACTTAATACTATTGTATTATTTAGTTTATGCTTTAGTTCGTGATATAGAAGATTCTTGAATTTTGATTGGTTGGAGAGAAGATATTGACAAGAACACAAAAAATTATGTATTGGTTCTATATATTTCTTTTTTCCATATATATTGTTATGATTAAAATATTACGAACGATATATATGTCAAAATTATTTCTTCTCTATTTTTTTCTCTTTATTAGACTTATTTAATTTAATTTTTCATAAATTTCTTATTGTTATAAATTTTTTATTTGGAGTCAAATTAGAATTAGCCATTTGCGACTTCATTGGAAGTTAGTTAAATACTAACCAAAGTTCAAACCACACATGTTTATTTTCATAAAATTTTAATAAAATTTATATAGGATACATGTGCAAGGCACATGTCCAGACACTAGTTCAAATAATAAAGATAAACCAACACATGTTGTCTTAGTAGATGGATTCCATAGTAAGTCCACACAATTATTTAAATTGTTCTTTATTTATTTTCACATACATCAACTTCTAAGTGTCATGACCCGGACCTAGGGTCTAGGAGTGATACGGCAAATGGGAACCCAAGAGTCCCCAAACAAGTCTCAAAGTATCAAAATTCACATCATCGGTTTGGAAGCACATTTAAAATTAAACACATAGTTCTAAGGGAAGAAAAAGTAGGACTCACGCTATGGGGATATCTTAGGGAAAGGAATTAGCATGAATTCACATAGCATATAGCACATAATGACTAAGGGGTGAGTAAGTATGACTCACGCTAAGGGGGAAATTTGGGACTTAGGATCTTCCACATTTCCACATCAAATGATAGGACTCACCACAAAAATTATCTCAAAATCTGATCTAGCCATCGAACGATGATGAATGAAATCTCTAGTCCCTATATGGTGAGATCATGTAGGCAAAAGTATGCTCTAGTACATTTGGATGTATTAAGTATGCAGGGTGCAATGCATATAACTTAGCAAAACCTGCATAATGGTGAGATCATGTAGGCAAAAGTATGCGGTAGTACATTTGAATATACTAAGTATACAGGGTGTAATGCATGTACTTACCAAAACCTTCATACAATGTTACATGACAAGGACAAATAATATAAAAAGAGATATATAGCAAAGAAGGTGATATAACAAGATGCTATGAAGTTCATGATGCATAAAGTGCAAATGATGCTCATATATATAGTAGGGATGTGATCTAAACCGACATAAGTAAGACCAAGCGAGCTGCTACTTGGAATCCCGATGATTACCTCTGATCGGTAAAGAGGTGGTCTACTTACCAAGGGTAAACCATGCTTCACCTTACGGGCCTCCCATTTCGTATGAAGCAACCTTCCTTACGGGTCCCCCATTTCGGATAGGATTTTCATATAAAACATACCATATCATATCATTTCTTCTCCTTATGGGCAACCCCATTTAGGAGGCATCTTTCCTTACGGGCCTCCCATTTCAAAAAGAAATCCTATGCTAGACACATAGTTCGAGGAAAGAGAGCGGAACCCTCATTCCATTGGTTAAGTCGTCATCCCACAAGAATACTTAAAATATATGTAGTTATACATGCTTTCAAAGAGATATAAGTCTTGCCAAAACATTTCAATGCACAATTGGACTTAAAAGCCAAACATCATTCATAATAGTTCATACTTAGGCTTAAATGTTAAAACCATACTTTCATAGTCAATATACTCATGCATAAGAATAGCCATTCATATACAAAATGGTGCAAGCACCCAAAATGCTCAAAGAGCCATACTCAATAGACATATATGTGATCATAATATTGTCATAACCAATATCTTATCAAAATCATATCATAAAACATAATTGGGCTTAACCCATAACATGATTTCCATAAATTCTCATAAACATAAATGCATATACTATGAATGATGTGAGAATGACATGGGTAATTGAGATTCAATCTAAAACCATTGATATAATAAGAAATTCAAGTGAAAACGTAGTTAAATCCACATTTGAAATCATAATATAATCACCCATGCTTAGATTCAAATATTTAAGGACCATGCATGTTCAAATATTCCCAATAACAATGTATTTCAATATTCCAAAGCTTAATTCATCTTTAAATCCATAATAAACATAACCCATTCATTGTTGGAATTTAAGAAATCAAAATATTTTAAAACCCCAAAATAAAGTAAGCAAAGATTCATGTAGATTTCTTGAAAATAGCTTAGGTCTCCTTGATTGGAAGTAACCAAGGATTAAAACTCACATATCTTTATCAAAATGATGAAATCCCCAAAAAATTTGAGGGAGAATTGAGTTCCCTAGCTCCAAATGTTGAAATCCCCAAGAGTTCTTATGAGAGTTATTTTGAGAGAGTTTAAAACATGAGGAGTGAGTTTTTGAATGTTTGAAATAGGTTTTAGGTCTTTAGATGACCATTGAATAATTCTTATGAGAGTTGTTTTGAGAGAGTTTAAAACATGAGGAGTGAGTTTTTGAATGTTTGAAATAGGTTTTAGGTCTTTAGATGACCATTGAATAGGATAGGAATCCCTAAAATACCAATAGAAATAACAAAATTTATGAAAACGCCATTAATGAATCAGATAGAATTTTTGGCCGGAGTCACCTCACTTGAGGTTACATGGGTCGTGTGGAAATCCACAGTCTATATGGAGTGCCCGTTAACCAACACTTAGACAAAAATCTAAAAATTGGAAATTGGCTGAACACTTAGAAAAATTTTCACTCCAGAAGCCTCACGGAGGGCCTCACGACCCGTGCCACACCACACAGTTTGTATGGCTGGTCATGGCACATTACTTGGCCAAAAAGTGGTCATTTCAGGCCCAAGTCCATCCCTATGGTTTGTGGGATGCCACACGGCCCGTGTGGGTGCCTGTGTGGCTTGCCTTAGAGAAATAGTGACAATATAACATAGGAGAGCTTTACGAAAATGGGCATAACTTCTTCATTCAAACTCTAAATGAGGTGAAACCAACTGCGTTAGAAATGTAATTCAAAGAGCTTTAATTTGATAGGTCGTGGGACACTAGTTCCTTTTGAGCTAAGAGATATAACTCTTTAAAGTTGACCCTTCTATCGATACATTTGAAAAACTTAGCCGATGGAATTTTTTTGAACTTGGCTTGACGTAGGAGACCCACAACGACCTAAAACAACAGAAATAAGCTTGAATTGAAGACTTGAAAGTGAACTTAGATTGACTTGGAGGTTCCATGGGAATCTACCAGTCAGAGTTTATAAAGAAGATTCGGCTAGCGTTTGAGCGAGTGAATGAGAAGCTAAGTGTTTATAATAAGAATGAATAGTAATGAAGGAGTTTAAACTGATTTAGGGGTCCTATATAGGGGGTCACATAACCCGTAGAGGTTCCATAAGGTGTCATCTTGACCCATAACTTTCCGAAACTAAATTTCAAGCATCACTAAAGCTATACGAAACTTCGGGTCCTTACACTAAGCTAGCTCATTTGTTTTGAAAGAGCGGGATTGCTTGTACAACTAATCTGATCAAGATTTTTCATCATCTCTCATTTATTTTTTTTTGCATAGAATTAGTACTGATTGTACATGAGCTCTTTCTTATCAACCTATCTCTCTTTTCCCATGCACAATTTGTCTTGACCACCTTTTACAGTTTCTCAACAACCTTGAAAATGACTAATTTAGAAATGAGCCACCCATAATAGTATTAACACATGCTTGGCTATTCTCATCCAAGGCTTGGTAGAGGATCTCCACTAAGGCATTATTCATGATCTTGTGGTCGGGGACACTCCTCAAACACATTGTGAAGAACCTCTCCCACGTGGTACTAATCGAATCATTAGGAAGTTGCTCGAAGTTGTTGATTCGGTCGTTCAACTTCAGCTTCTTCGATCTTGGGTAGAACTTCTCCAAAAAAGGCCTTCTGTAATTCAGCGCAGCTGGTGATTGAACTCCATTGGAGCTTGGATAACCATAATGTTGCATCGCCTATTAGAGACAATGGGAAGACACGGAGCCTAACAACATCCATAGATAGATTATGGTTTCCCATCACATTCTTACAGACAAAGGCAATGTTGTGTAGATATCTATGTAGATCTTCTGATGGTAGGCCCACGAACAATCCGTGATTCTGCAACATTTGAAGTAACCCACTTGAAACAACAAGCTTTGTATTATTCGGTAGTGATGGTAACACAATAGCTCCAGTGACATCCATCGCCATAGGATTAAGCCGATATTGATTCCATGTATGAGCTTCAGCATTAAGATCATGTGGCTGTGGATCAATATCCTCTCGAGGAGGTAAGTTATTATCATTCTCATTCTGATTCAGTACTACATTTACTGCATTATTTGCAGCATTATTTACGTTGTCTTAGGTCATTCTTCTCAGCGTTCTCTGGATCTTTGGGTAAAACGTAGTCAAGGGAATGCCTCGACTTCGAGCGTTGTAAATACACTACACCTGTAAGCAGAAACAAAAATAAAAACAATAAAAATGTAAAATGAGGAAATAAGCATTATTCTCAAATTATTCAAATTAAACAAGTCTAGTCGTATTTTTCGGCAATGGCGCCAAAATCTTCATATCGCTCAAGCTACACTTCCTTTCTGAAGATTAAAGCGGTTGTTATCAAGATATATAACCTAACCAAGGTTAGGATCGAACCCACAAGGAATATGGTAGACTTAGAGTAATTTCAAGTAATTTGAGTTGATTAACCTACTTATCTCCCCAGAGGGGGGGAGGGGGAGGGGAGGTTGTAAAACTTGTAGAAAGAAATCCTAAACTAAGACAAGTATGTGAAACCAGTAAGAAGAGTAACTAGGGTATAGTATTCCCCATGATTCTCTAACTTGATATTACCAGATAATCACATTATTTTCTAGTGTGTAGCATGCAGAACAGTAAGTTAAGTTTACCAAGCCTTTTGATCCAGGCGAGAGGTAAATGTTACTACATGATTTGATCCATTCTCGCAGTGTGACATTACTAACCCTTACCTATTATTCCAGTACAACCTCCCTTTGATCTAGTTTAGTTAATTAGACAAGCAACATCAATCGAATCCTATTAATCAATCTCTTTTCCTGTTCATTACTACCTTGATCCAGTCAGTAACACTAGGTGAGTTCTAACTTTAGCCACCGTTAAAAAGGAATCAAAACAAAGAACAATTATAATTAATACATGCATACACACTTTCTAGGAATTACGAATTATTCGATTTTACCTTGTTAGTTCTTCATGGTTCCTACAACCTTGGTTGTGGATTTAGTTACTCATTACAAGAATGAAATTAAGAACAAAAAATTCAAGCTCCTCAATGAAGATCACAAATATGAATTAAGATCACAAAATATTATTTTTCAAGTGTCTCACAATGTTTCTCATATTCTCTATTGATTCTCTTTGGTTGCACACTCAAAAATAACCTAAAAAACCTATTTATAGTAGTTAAAATACAAAATCAGATCAAAATAGGAGAATTGAGTTCGGCAGGATCTACGACCATCTCTATAGGTCGTATAAGGTTCTACAACCCATAGTCGAGGCTTCGTGGACTTCATCTTCAATTCTGGGGTTGACTTCTACTAGACCTATCTACGGGCCATATAAAGACTTTTGGCCCATGAAGGGTTTCGTCTGATGACTTTTTAACAATTTTCCACTTTCTGATCCTTAGGGTACGAAACCATATCTATGACTTGTCTGCATGTTCGTAGATTCAACTTCAGAAAATCTCACTCTTCACTGGATTTTGCTACGAAACCAACTCTATGGCCAGTGGAAACTTCCACGGCCCGTAAAGGGTGTCGTAAACAACAAAAACTTCAACTTCTATACACTTTGCCCAAAGTCATGCCAAACCCTGTAATTCTGCAAAACCAACAAACATAAAAACACATCAAATCTACTAACATCGCTTTGAGAACACATAAAATTCCAAGTTTTAAGCATCAATAGTGTTGTATTTTGATAGCACATCACATCATAATTGTCCTGTGAAAATAACACACTGTTCCTTTTCTAGAAACAAAATAGGTATATAACAATACAAGAATTGTTTAATAAATTGTGGGCCTGGTACATCTTTTAGAATGACACATACAGTTCTACGACAGTTGTATCTGCTACCAGCTATTTCTGACTCAATTCCAGATGCAGTATCACTCATACCAACATGAAATTTTCTTAACTAAGCAATTTAAATGTAGTTATTAAGGTTCCATGAAGAGAACTAAGTCAATCATCAATTTGATTTTTCTCAACTTAAAGTTATGGAAACTGTCAAATTTTAACATCAGAACCAAAGGCTTTTCTATATTCAGTCACAAGCAACAAGAACATATGTGAAAGAAGTACTAATGGAATTTCCAGTAAATGGTTAATCATAACTACTATATAGTGAAGTTACAGCCAAAGTATCCAATGTGACCTATTTCCAGTTTACCAAGGTTTTATCTTGCTTATATGCCAACCCTTATTTCCTTTTCCTTCATTTTTTAGGTTCTAGTTGGTTTTCTTTTCCTAAGTTAGTACCGAACCCTCCTCTGAAATGCCTATAAAGAGCTTTCAAACATAACAATTGCAAGTGTCCTTATTTGGCAACAAATTCGTGTCGATATGTTTTTGAGTTTTTCCTATCATCCTTGTTAAGTTTATTCATGATCAGCCAGTAGTTCACTGCAAAGTATATATTTTTGATATTTTTATTGTACAAAGTACTTACCTGCAATATATGTATTTCAACAGTGTCATCAGTTGCTGGATCGCTTATGCCATATAGAAACTAAGTTGTAGTTATGCTCGTAGCCATTTACATGGAATCTCCATCATTGTCAGAAATATTGGGAAAAATAATATTATGTAGAATCCTCCTTGGAAAAGGATTGTATTATACGATCCTAGTTGGAAGAGGAGTCTAATATAATATCTATAAATAGAGTCTCAATGTAACAACAATTCAATAATATATTTTTCCCAATATTTCTGACATGGTATCAGAACTTTTACGGTCTTGGTAGAAAATCAAAGAGCTTCCGCTGCCGGCGGGCGGCTATGACCCATATATGCCGCCCGTCTGGCCAATGATTATGTTAGCCAACAAAAAAGATTTGGTCATCGTGCGTCAATTTTCGGTGACTTTCTAGGGTTTTTTTCATATCCTAATTACGGTCATATCAATTGGTTACATGGTATCAGCAAGCATCCGGCGACGAAAACTACACTAGCGCTGTAGTGTTTCGTCACCAGTCTAGCGACCAGAACCAGTCAGACGATTGTCGACCAGACCAGAACGTGAAGCAGTCCCGTTGACTGCTGAACGACGAACCAGTCCGGCGACCAGAACCAGTCCGGCGACCAGAACCAGTCCGT
>DF361735.1:18949-49141 GCA_000787875.1 Solanum virginianum
ATGACTCGAGAAGTCGGATCGTAATAATTAAATCACAATGCAAAAAGTAGTCAAGAAGGAGATTAATAATAACTTGAAGTATGAATAGTGTATTTTATTTAAAGAATTTATGAATGAATCTTGTTATTGTCACATTTTATAATTATGAAATTATTGTTTATGATTCAGTAATATTTCTTATATTTATTTTCTCTTATTAAATAAAAATGGATTAAAACATAATTTGATTCGCTTACTAAAACTGTAGGTATTATCATGATTTATTATATTTTGAATTATGATATAGAGACAGATGTTCAAATGAAAATAAGACAATCTTCAAGGTTACATATGTATTTAATTTTTTTAATATGATAGACACAAGGCATAATTTAACTTTAAAATTGAAATTTAATTCATTAAATCATATCCATCACGAGCAACCTTTTATATGCTCATCTTTTTAGAATATATACCTGATAGATGGAGTTTTTTTTCAAAATAAGACAAAAAAATATGTTGCAAATAATATATTAATAAAAGTATGAAGTTAAATTGAGATAAAACGAAATTAAAATGGCTAGAAGCTCTAACCAGCACTGAAACTAAAGCTTCAAACGAGCATTACTTTTTTTCAATTTAAAAAGAAATAAAACATAATTACAAACTGCGGATAAATTTGTAGAATAGTATGATAAAATAGAGAAGTGATAGTCTTCAAAAATTAAGGTTGCTTTCACTATTAATTAAATTCACCACAAAATAAAATTAAATTATTGGCTCTTGATTGTTGCTTGGTTATCTGTATTGTTTGTGTTAAGCTTTCACTTCTACACAAAGTGCATGTGGGCACCACCCTTTTAAATGTTTAGTTGCAAGATCTGCCAAGTTCAAATTTGATTCTATAAGTCAATAATCTATACTTTTTTTTTGTACTTCATAAAGATTGAATCAAAAATTAAAAAAAAGAAACAATTTTTTTGTTAAATTTCGTATTTTTGAGATTGTAGTTTCATTAGTCAAAGTACTACAAAGATAAAAGATGCAGGTCTGAGTCTTGTCAGTTATCACGCCCCGAGAGGGTATCTTAGACGTAACTGACACTCGGAGATTATTGCTAGTCCCCAAGCGAACCATCTAGTCCCATCACACTCGTTCAATCAGTAAATTAGCAGAAGACATTCAAGAAATTAAGGGAAGCTATCAGCGGGCTACAAGACTTATCACTATGTTCATCATATGAAAGAAGATTAAAGAAATAATCTCAGTATAAAGAAGAAAAAGGGGGAAAAGAACCCCAACATCAACCATGATACGTCTATGTCTATGAAGTCTCTATAACTACTATCTAAGAAGGTACCATGACAGGTCATGACTACTACAATCAAATTAAATAACTCAACAAAAATAAGAAAGAACCATCCTCTGAATGCAGGGGAGGACTCACCACTCTCTGGAATCAAATAACTCTGAACCTCAATGATTCGCCTGCTGAAGTCCTCTGTCTACTGAATCTGCATCATAAAACGATGTTGCACCAAAGGGGCGTTAGTACGTGGAATGTACTGTATGTAAAATGGGATAAGGTAAACAGTATAGGCAAGACAATATCATATGACATCAACTCACCGGTTACCCAATCTCAACTCAGGATAAGGAATAGGACTCTATCACATCACCATCAATCAAGACTCATACTATCACATCAACATCAGAGTACTATCACCATGGAATCTATCTGGAAGTTTCTCTAACCGACAACCATCACCTATGAGTCAATGATGATACAACGAAGAGATATCGTTGCTACATCCGTCCAGTACCTTGTCGGGATAAAGGATGAGTCTATTAGTGGATCCATAAGTTTGTCAAGTCCTCTACGGGACAAAGAAAACACCCGCTTTCATGGTCCAATCCTCTGCTATGCTAACCACATAGTTAATGGGCGCGAGTGAGACTCATTCTTACCCATTTCAGTGCTCAATACTCCTCCCATGACTTAACTTGCTCACAAACTATCAGTCAGTGAAGAATTTCCATCACCTAGCCTCTATGGGTAATATACCTCAACCTATCTCATCATCTATCAACTTAAGGAATAGGATCATTCTTTCAAACTTTATTTCAATCTCGTTTAGACTCTAAGGACACTAATTCCGTCAACTTCAATCACCAATACATTCACCTCAGGACATGGACCATAGCAATCATTACACTCAGACAGTTAAAGCTCTAGAAATTACCTCTAAGTTCATTCTTGAAATCTTTAATAAGGAAATCATGTAGCGTATATATATACATAATCATGCAATTATACACGTAAACAATTAATTCAAGTCATGATGATCATCAATTTAAGAAATATGTGTAAAATAATAGTAATTTTCAAGAAATCACAGATAAGATCCATTGTATTCTACCATTCAACCTAACTCAATCATGGGGGTACATGGGAGAACATCCCATGTTCTGGGTAGCCTTTACGTACCTAGAATGAAGATTGTACTACTCTTCAACAAGAATTGAACTCGAACTTTGGAAATCCTCAATCCCTTTCTTGTTATCTCTCTAAAAAACTTTCACTTACTTAGAACTAGGAGAATATGTGTTTTTTAAACCCTTCGTACGAATTAAAGGAGAAACACATTTTGGGACTTAAAAATGGGTTAGGAATACCCAAAATACCCTTCTCGAAAGAGAATTAAAATTTTACACTTCTCAGACACATGTTCGCGTCGCGCCAGAGACGCGGACATGTACATTTTCGCCATTTTCCAAAATTCCAAGTTCTCGTCGAAATTTTTTTTAAAAAAGCAAGTGTTACGCCGCACCCTATTCGCGTCGCGCCAAGGGCGCGGATCGACACTGTTTCTGGTTAAATTAGCAAAAATTATTTTTCGACCCGGTTGCTCTAAAATTGAGTCGAGGCCATTTTTCACGCTGATCGCAAATCCGGTCTCGAATTTTTCATCGAAGCTTGGGAAGACGCGTTATGCACATGATTACATTCTAGGGGCATTTTGATAAGTTTTCCAGGGTGTTACATCAGTCCCAACGAATGTAAACATATTAATGAACATATTCTTTTTTATAAAGAAGATTGAGAGAAAAATTTTATTGTCAATAACATTAAAAGAAGTTGATATTTTTTTAATTAATTTTCTCTTAAATTTCATTTTGATAGATTATCTTATGATGATAGATGAACAAACACCTTTTAAGGGTTTGGACATAGATAACATTTTCAGCATCTGCAATTGTAGTTTATTATTTTAATTTTATAATATTATTCTATTAGAGATAATAATAATATAGTAAAACAAATAGAATTTTCAGACTTTTTTATTCTTACTATTCGCTTAGAGTATTTCACGTGTTCGATAAAAAACACAAGTATAGAGATTGAATTTCTCGCTAATAAATTATATCTTAGTTTATTTAACTTATTCCAAAAGTAGATGACACTGCTCAGAAAGGCTTTGAGATAGTTTATTTTTTTCTTTAAACATCATTTCACTTTCATATCAAAATCATGATTGATATCATCACTAGCATCAAGATTGTATCAGGTCTTAAAAAGGTTGTATGAAGAGAGAAGAATCGCTATTCTTATGAGGGAGTCAAGAGATCCTAGGCAAAACATGTTTAAGACTTTTCAAAATAAAAGCATCAAGTACAATTGAAAATGCAACATTGTTAGGGATGTGTATAGGGCGGGTTAGAGCGGAGAAAGCCTCAACCTATTAATATTATGACCCACCCTACCCTGCCTTGTTTAGCATTTTGAAGTAGATTGCCCTGCCCCGCCCCATTAAGCCCTACCCTGCCCCGCCTCATTTCCAATGAATTTGATGAAAAAGAACAACAATATCACTAGCCTGTGAGCGTTAGAGTATGGCTAGAAGCAAAGCATTACAATATTGCCAATCAACCTAATAACACCCAATCAAATTGCCAAACAAGACCAAAGAGCTTAGAATATTACTAGAAGCAAAGAAAAACATTACAATATTGCCAAACAAGACCAAAGAGCTTGGTGAAGCACCTGATAACACCCAATCAAATAGGCACATAATAAAAAAAAAATTCTTACTATCCAGTCATTTCGAAGCAGAAAAAAATAAATCATTAGCTGGTAGCTGCCACACAAAACTAAGAAAATAACACATACACAAAACTGAAGAAATGAGCAGTAGCATAAAGTTATACACCTGTACATTGGAAGGCCAGATGGGTTAATTTTTTTAAAATTTGATTGTCACGCTCCGAACCTAAGGCCTAGATGTGACCGACGAATGGATGACCCCAAGAAATCCCAAACAAGCCTCATAGTATATCAGTACACATCCTTGATCACGGAAGCAATTAAAATGACAATAAGAGATAAGCATAAACAAGGGGAATCGGGTCTAAGGTAAAGAGTTAAACACTTGAATAACATAAATGAGTCATACTAAGTATGCGGGGTGCAATGTATGTAACTTACCAAAACCTGCATATCGACGTTAGATGACAAGGCACATAATATAGAAAGAGTTGAATATCAAAAAATGTAATATACGAGATGATATGAAAGTCATGATGCATGAAATGCAAATGATGCGCTTATATATATTGGAGATATGACTTCAATCAATATAAGTAAGACCAAGCGGGCTATTACTTGGAATCCCGATGAAATTCAGGATGCTCATATATATAATAGGGATGTTACCTCAACCGATATAAGTAAGACCAAGCGGGCTATTACTTGGAATCCCGATGAAATTCCCTCATCGATAAAGAGATGATCTACTTGCCAAGAGTAGACCATACTTCACCATACGGGATAACTCCCTCTTCGCATGAAGTAACCTTCCTTACGGGACAACTCCCTCTTCGGATAGAATTTTCACAAATCACAAATCAAATCGAATATCTCTTCTCCTAACGGGGACAACTCCCTTTTCGGATAGGAAACCTATGCTAGGCACATAGTTCAAGAAAAGTGAGCGAACCCTTCATTCATCGGTGTTAAGTCTTCATTCCATAAGAATACATATACGTATAGATATAGATATATATACACATACTTTCAAACGACTTAGATCATTTCTGAAATCATTTCAATGTATTCTTAGGCTTAAAGGCTAAAACATAATTTTATAGTTTATATACTCATGCATAGGAATAGCCCATTCATATACAAAATGATGCAAGTACCCAAAATGCTCAAAAAGCCAAAATCAAAGACATATGTATGATCACAATATTGTCATAACCAACATTTTATCAAAACTCAGATCATAGAACATAATTGGGCTTAACCCATAACATAATTTCTCAAAATAATCTATGTACATGAATGCATATGCTATGGAAAATGAGAGAATGACATGGATAATTAGGATTCAATCTAAAATCAACAATATAATAGGAAATTCAATTGAAAATATAATTAAATCCACATTTAAGGATTCAATCTAAAATCAACAATATAATAAAAAATTTCAAAAGAAAAAATAATTAAATCAATATTTAAATTCATAGTGTAATCACCCATGCATTTAGAAGTCTTAAAGGGGACATGCATACTTGAAATTCCATAAACCCCAAAGAAAATTCTCATGTAATAATTTAAATCACATTAAAATAATCAAATAAACACTACTCATACTTGAAATTGAATTGGAGCTTAATGGAGGCTCTTGAGAGGATTTGGGAGTATGGTTGAGATGAGAGTAATGAAATTGGGTCCTTAGGAATAGGGTTTAGCTCTTTTACGAAGGTTAAGATAGCCTAGGAGGTCAAAAAAAGTCATTAGGATAATTAACATTTACGAAAATGCCATTAGTGAACGAATGAAAAATTTGGCAAAATATTGCCCCACGGAAGGTCCCACGGGTCGTGTGGCACTCCAAAGGTCATGTAGAGTGCCCATGACAAGGTAATTAGTCTAAAAACTGAAGTTGGAAATCAATTAGAAAAAGACGTCTCGTCGCAACCACGGAGACCTCCACGGGTCGTGTGGAGCTTCACGGCCCGTGTGGAGGGCTCATGGCACCATACTTGGTGCAGAAAAGTGTTGCCTAGGCTCCATGCCAAGGGCCACGGGTCGTGCCCCATGCCACGGGTCATGGTGAGGGGGCGTGGCTCAACACTTGGCAAAAAAACTCCCCCAAATGCCCACTTTAGCCCTCTTGCTCACCTTCACACCTCACCCCACGACCAGTGGCAAGACACACGACCCATGCCACAGGTCGTGGTCCATCCCTTAGGCCAAAAATGGATTTTACCAGCCTCACATGCCTCACACGACCCGTACAAACCACCACTGCCCGTATAGGTGCCCATGGGACTTCACTGCACGGGAGGGTCTCACAAAAACGGTCATAACTCCTTAATCCGAACTTGAAATAAGGTGAAACCAAGTGACTTAGAAAGATAACTCAAAGGGATTTCATTTGATATGTCGTGGGCCACCCAGTTCCAAATTTGCTAAAAGTTATACTTGTTTAAAGTTGACCCTTCTACCGATACTTATGTCGAACATAGCCAATGGAAATCCTTTTGAACTTGGCTTTTCGTAGGGGCCCATGGCAACCTTAAATGACATACATAAACTTGGAAATTTTGTGTCCTTACACTAATCCATTTGTTATTTGGGCCAACTTGTCCTATCCTAGCCCATTATAATTTTTTTAAAATAATATTTTACGTGTCCTAACTTAACCTACCCTATTTAATACTTTCCTTGCCCTGCCCCATTAAGGATATAACCTGCCCTGCCCTGCCCTACCCCACCCCACCCCGCCCTTATTGCTACCCCTAAACATTGCAAACAGTTAGAAAATTATAAAATTTCTTGAGACAACTATTATATCTTTATTTCAATTGAACAAGAAATAATTAATTATGATTTAGGTAGGATCACTTTTTTCTTGATTATTTTTAAAAATATATTTGTATTGACACTCACCAATCACATCATTACGTATTATTAACAAAATAATTATATTTAAATATGTAATCTACTCCTAATTATAAAAAAAATATTTTTTTTCATCTTCCCAAATTGTCATGTACACCACAGATGTCATCACCATCAACATTGAAATTTTATTAGCTTAAAATATCATAAAAATCAGAAAAATATATTATTTTTCTACACAAAACATAAAAACAAACAATAAGATCACTAGTTTATAGAGTAATAAACACATATAATCCTAATTCTTTTGATAATTTTTTTTTAATATCAATAGCAGTCATGACAATCAATAAAGATATTGTTAAAATTAAATACTTTTGATAAAAG
This sequence comes from Solanum virginianum, assembly GCA_000787875.1. NCBI lineage: Eukaryota > Viridiplantae > Streptophyta > Magnoliopsida > Solanales > Solanaceae > Solanum > Solanum virginianum. The sequence continues at coordinate 26,226 of DF361735.1, forward strand.
AAAATTGATAAATATAATATCATGACAAAAAGGTAATTATTGTATTGGAAGAAGATCTTTCTTCTAAAAATGATGAAAGAAGAATGTAAAAAAGAAAAATGATTAAAAAAAAAATTATTTGCAGAAATCGAGCAAAAAAACTAAAAAATAAGAAAAAACAAAAAATAGGAAAGCAAAAAAATCAACTTCGATCACGGGATCAATTTGTTAAACCTAAATCGTTTAACCAAAATAGCCAATATATACATTTTACTCCTTATATACTTATTTTCTTAATATGAAAAATTGTCAAAATTGCCCATACATCGTATGAAATAGATCACTTATGCCTCCGTTACATTTTGGAATTAAAAATATGTCCATCTTTATCCCAAGAAATCATAAATACCCCTCAAAAGTTAACAAAAGTGATGTGGCAAGCCACATGACAATAATTCTACCATCTAAGGTTGCTAACTAGGATACCCATCAAATTTTGACCCAATTCACCAACTAATATCTCTGTCTCAAAAAATTCTCTCTTCTCTCTCTACACATAAATCCTAATGCCGTTACTATTGCCAGTGGTAGTGGCCACCATGATCTCTCCTCCGCTGGAGGGGGACAATTGGATCCACTTATGAATAAATTTTCCTATGCAAATCTTCTGAAATTGTCGTCACTACTCAAAAAACCTATACCCCTTAAATCTATCATATCTTCATAATGAACCTAGTATTAGTTCGGAACATGATGAAATTAAACATATGATTATTAGTGAAAATCTAGAGTACGTGGTAATTGAAAATTTTTCTTATGCATGTTCGGACATCAAAAATTTGAGAAAATTCCTAAACAATGTGATTTGAAAAGGGAGTGCAACATTGGTGTTTTAAGCAAAAGACATATATTGATTAGGGCCTCATAGTTGAAAAACTATGTTAGGCTTTTATCAAAATCAGCCTTTTACATTATGCATCGAAATGCTTCCTATCACATGAGAACCCTTAAATAGTGTTAGGCTTTTATCAAAATCAGCCTTTTACATTATGCATCGAAATGCTTCCTATCACATGAGAACCCTTAAATAGGATCCACCTTTTGACCCAGAAGAACAGACAACGACGACAATAACATGAATATCTTTTGTCTCTTTTGTCAAATTTCTTTAGAAAAGAGGTCATTTTCCTGTTGCATCAGCAGTGGTAAAGCCTCCACTGTGGATGTGGACAGAAAAAATCAAACAAGGTCAAGTTGTAGAAGGGTTAAGATGAAAGTTGATCTATTGGGTGATTTTTCCAAACACATTAAAATTGGTAGGAGGAGGGACGAGGAGATAGCAAAAAATGGATTAAGATTAATTATATCACGTCCCTAAATATTGTAAGACATGCATGTTACAACGGCATGACGAAGAGCAATATTATGTACAACATTCAAAATTATACTAAAAGCCAGAGAAAAGCACCAAGATAGGAAATAAGAGAAGGGTGAAAAAAACAATGATGAGAACATCTACAACAAAGAAAAAGGAAATAGAGAGATAAATAAGGAGGTACCAAATGAGGAATTTCAAGAGAAGAAGAGTAAAAAAGGAGTTGGAAAGATCATTATACCGCAAAGCCACAATACATGAAATGGACCAAGGTGAGAATTATGTTCACTAATCAATCTGAAACACTGGGAGGAAATGAGAAAGAGGATGAACTCGAGGAAGAAAGATCTCAGAAACAAAGTCCTCCTTAAACTGCTAAAGATTAGGTACCGAAGATATTTAGAAAAAGCAGTTCAGTAAGCCAAAAGAAAAAATATTCTCGAACTGATTCATTAAAGATGAATTATAATGAACATATTGTTAATGAAGCCAACATGAACATACAATGTTCATCATCTGATAAAAGAAAGGAGCAAAGAAGACATAAGGAAGATGGGGAAAGTGGAGACACAAATAACAAAGGAACAACTTTCGACTTCCAAGAATATAGGAGAACATGACAATAGAAGGAGAGAGCATGACGATATCCAATCTCATAAAGTATTGGAACCCTTGTTAGTAGATGAAAACAAAGAAGAGGACACATTAGAATCCTATCAAAGAAGAGACACTGAAGAAGATAACGACATGAAAAATAACATTTAACATATAAGCATTGCAGGAGACTTGTCACTAAGGTATACAACGAGCTTGAAGAATAAAGACATGAAGGGGAGATCAATTTTACTGCTTCAAGTGCAAAGAAAGAGAAGCACAGTCAACATTAATCAATAAATAGGAAAAAAAGGTTTTTTAGAACATATGATGAGTTAAATCTCAGAAATTTTTTCAAAGAGTAATTGCTCTTAACAGAAAACACAAATATTCATTCATAGTTCTCTTGGAGCCTTTCAAAATTCAACAGAGTTGGAACAATATAAATGAAAATTAGGAATAAGTCAAGCAGTCGCAAATTGTTCAAATAAGATATGGGTCTTCCAGAATGAGGATTGAAAAGGAAGTATAGTTGGTGACTCTATTCAGCAGATTTCAATCAATTTCAGGAAGAATAATCATCAGGGCCTCATCACTTTAGTTTATGCTAGATGTAAAGTTATAGAAAGATTGAAATATAGGAGTAAATGGAAAAGATTGCAAAAGGATTATCTATCCTATGGATAGTAAGGGAAGATTTCAGTGTTATATTATAGGCAGAAGAGAAATTAGGAAGAATAGATTTCTCACAACAAGAGGCAACATACTTTGCAATATGTATTAGTAATTGTGCTTTGATTGAAGTGCAAACATCTGGTAGTAGGTTTATCCAGTGGAATGGAAGAATTAAGAAACAATGTATTTTTAAGAAATTAGATAGAGATTTAGTCAACTAGGAGTTAAACATTTTTTCCTCAATCGAAGTTCAACACCTTATCAGGAATGGATAAGATCATGCCCCTCTGCAATTAAACTGTCATGTAGAAGAAGAACCTGCAGTTAAATCTTTCAAATTTCTGAATTTGTGGGTAAAACACTCATAATTCAAAGATATGATAAAATAGGAATAGAAAATAAATTTTATGGGAACCCTTTTTAAGAGCTTCAAAATAAGTTGAAGAAGGTTAAAAGGGAGATGGCAGCCTGGTATAAAGAGGCATTTGGAAATATTTTCAGACAATGTACCATTTTAGAAGATGTGGTGAATGCCATGAAAGTGCAATTTGAAATTCATACTTCAGCAGAAAATAAAGCTGAGCTGAAGAGAAATGGAAGCAAAATTTAAAAAGTTTCAAATGATAAAAGAGGATTTTTGAAAATAAAAATCAAGCATGAGTTGGTTTTCAGATGAAGACAGAAATACTAAAATTTTCATTCTTATGTGAAAGGGCAAAGGAAGAAACTTCATATAATACAAATTATGAATGATCTAGGAGTGAAGTTGGAATCCAATCAGCATATTGGAGAGGAAGTTGTCAGAGATTCAGACAAAAAAATGAGGTGCAAAATTGTGATATGCTTAATTTTATCCCTAAATTGATCATAAAAAGTCAGAATAATGGAATGACAAAGTTACCAACAGATGAGGAGGTTAAAAATATAGTGTTCATGATGAATAGAGAGAGTGTTAGTGGATTGGATGGCTTTCCAATATTATTTTTTCAGAGCTGTGAGGATATAGTTAGCTAAGATATCTGCATAGTGCTAAAAAAAATTCTGTGACAATGAACTTTTCAAATTTGTCACCCATACCAATTTGATATTGATTCCCAAAAAGACTGGGGTGAGAACCTTTTTAGATTTGAGACCTATAAGTCTTAGCGCCTTCATCAACAAGGTGATTTCAAGGCTACTATATGAGAGGATTATAGTAATTTTGCCCAATATCATCTCTAAAAATCAAGCAGGTTTTGTTAGAGGAAGGAATATTACAGAGACTGTACTGTTGGCACAAGAGATAATCAGAGACATTAATAGAAGGAACAAAAACACTAATGTAGTAGTCGAATTAGATATGACAAAAGCCTATTATAGGTTGTCATGGATTTTTCTGATCAGTGCTATGAAGATTTGATTTTTTAGAGATTGCGATTAATATGGTATGGAGACCAATTTTTAATAATTGGTACTCTATACTAACTAATAAACAGTCTCATGATTTTTTAGTTCCTCTAGAAGGGTTAAACAGGGGACCCTATTTCACCCATGTTATTCATTATTGATGCAGAGGTCCTGGTAAGAGGTTTGAATAGCCTTTATAGGGAGGAAGACTTTATTGGATATCGATTATCGAAATGAAGCCCATAATTAATCATTTATCTTATGCAAATGACATCATTCTTTTTTGCTCAAGAGATAGAAGATCTATTATCAAGATGATGAATATATGGGTAAGTATGAAGTTGTCTCGGGGTAACTGATCAATAAATCTAAAATCTTATTCTACCTATATGATAAGACTCCCCTGATTACTGTTATTAGAATGAGGAGACTCACATGGATAAGATAAGAAAAATTTTCTTTTATCTATTTGGGATGCCCTGTGTTTTTCGATAGACAATGTAGATCCTATTTTGAAGACTTGGTTAGAAAAATTGCAAGAAGGGTATTTTCATGGCCCAATAGGTTCCTTACTTTTGGTGGCAAATTCATTCTCATAAATCACGTGATACAATTAACTTTAGTGTACCTTTTGTCAACTATGGTTCCCCCTAAGAATGTAATTGAGCAGATTCATCAATTTTTTGTAAAGTTCTTCTAGGGAAGTGTTAGGCTCCGAGCCTACACTCTGGACGTGCCTGACACTCAGAAACCATTGCGGTTCCCAAGAAAATCACTTGGCTTAATTCACTTATTCAATTAGCAGAAGATTTAATAAAACAAAAGAAAGTACTCAAGCGGGCATGCAAATTCTCATGTAAAATAATTTTATATCTTGTATTAAAATAACCCAATGTTTCCATTGAAATAATTAATGAAAGTTTTTCAAAATTGACTCTGAAAGTAAGACAAACTCTGCTATTCTCTATCTAACTCAGTTTATGAAGCCTCTATCAACTCATAAGAAGGTGTTAAGACATGTTCAAGGCTACTCAAGACAATTAAAAAAAAGGAATGAACTAATGTAAGAGAGTTCCTCCAAAAGTAAGGAGGTCTCACCACTGTTTGCGACTGAATAGATCTTCAACGAAGTGCTTGCTGAGGATCTCTAAAACCTATACCTGCATCATGAAACGATGTAGCGTCGAGTGGCGTCAGTACGTGGAATGTAAGGTATGTAAGATGGCCAAAAAGTACTAAAAACATGATACTCACTTTAAAATAGAACTTTGAAATAGCTTAAGACAAAAGTATGTCATGCAAGTAAAACGAATCTCAGTGTATAAAATAATAAACTTTACTTCTTGGGGAGTTTCTCTAACCAACAATCATCACTATGAGCTTCATGATGATACATGTCTTGCCCACGCTGCTAGAGTTGTCTTATACTTTGCCGGGGTAAGGAACGAAAACTAGGGGAGTGGATCCATCCCAAAACTGGGTCATCTCAGTTGTACCTTGGTACAATCTTATCTTACATTGGTTACATAGTTTATGAATTCAAGTTATTATTAATACTCTCACTCATATCAGTGCTCAATACTACTCCCAAAATTATTAATTATATGGTCATACTTAAAAGAATATTCTTGCTCAAAGTATTACTTTCTTCTCCTTGGGACTTAGCCCAACTTAATATTCTCTTAGCTTTTCTAAAAACTGTCTAAAATCATGGGCTTCAAGCTTCACTATTCATAAAATACTTATACTAATACTTTTCTTGACTTTAAAGCAAGATTTCAAATTTCATAGATTTTCGTAATAACTTTAGGGTGTAACTAGTTTAACAATTAAAAGTAGTACCTCAACTTAAGACCCCTAATTTGGTAGAAAAATTTAGTAAATCTCATGATTTTCTTCAATACACATTAAATTATGCATTATCTCATCAAAATGTGTTCCTAAAAAATATAACTCTTTGGACTCAATAAACTACATATATAATATTCGTTTAAATTACTCTTTCATCAGTGCATAGAAAAATCATCATTTTTACTAGAACATGTAAAACCTTTATTCAAAATAATTATTTAATGCATGAAAAATCATAAATTCCAATATCAAAGAATGTATAGGAACACCATGATCATTAACTTCATTATGGTTCATGGGAAAATATCCATGGACAAAAACTCCAACAATATAAAATATAAAAGTAATAATAATCCCAGTGCACAAATATATCTAACTCAATGGAAGATGAATTAACTCATTTAGAATTCAAGACTTAGGGTAAAATTTTAGAGTTCTTGATGAAGAACTCTACATTCTTGAAAAAAAAGAATCAAGAAATCCTTTCTTGAGATTCTTGAATTCATCTTCTTGAAACCCTTAAGGAGGAGTCTTGAAAGTTAATCCTAACTTGATGACTTTTTTGATGATTCTTAAGCGTTTATGTTTAGGAATGAAGGAGAGGGTTTTTAATTATGAAAACTGACGTTTTATGCATTTTGGGACCTTAATAGACCCCCAAAGGTTTTAGGATAAAAGTACCCTCAAAATAAAAAGAAAAAAAATGTCATAGCTTATCCTGTAATGGTCCGCGTCAGGTCCGCGATGCGCTTGCGCAGACCTTTAGATAGCTTTGCACTCCTTCACTAAAATGGTCATAACTTTCTACTCTGAAATCTGATTAAGGCTAAATTAGACGCGTTAGAAAGCTAATTCAAATATCTTCGATTTGATATATTATAGGTCAACTAACTCATTACACTTTAGGAGATAAAGTCATTTGAAATTGACCCTACTATCAACTCATATGAAAACTTAGTTAGTAGAAATTCTTTGGACTTGGCTTGATGTAAAAGATCCCTTATGACTCTAAATCACATCTAATATACTTTAGATACTTAAGAGTTCATCCTACCATGTATACATCATATGAAGGATGACTCAGTCTCAGCTTAAAAAAAATTGGGGTGTTACAAGAAGTACTAGTGATGTTAAAGAAAAGTATTGGGTCTCATAGGAGGATGTGTGTTACCCAAAAGAAAAAGGTGGATTGGAATTCAGATCATTATATCAAGTATCTAAAGATCTGGTTGCAAAGTTATGGTAGAGCTTCAAAACAACCAATAACTCTTTGTGGTGCAAGTTCATGGGCAAAAAATATTGCAAGAAACTTCACCAAACTATCACCCATAGCAAAGGATCACATGTTTGGAGGAAAATGCTATAGATCAAAGATGAAATTGAATATAATATATGGTCGCAGTTAAAATCAGAAAACTTAAGTTTTTGATTTGATAATTGGACCAGACCAGAGACCTTATACTTCACAGAATGGGAAATAATTAAGGAAAGAAAATTGAGGTGGGAAATTTCCAATGCAATGGAGGCTGGAATTCAAACATGTTATGGGACTGCTTGTCCTCAGACATGGTCACTCATATTCTTAAGAATATTAACCCCAAGAAAGGAGTCACAAAACATTGATAAAGTTTGGTGGATGAAAAATGTGAAAGGGATATTTACTGTGAAGTCAACTATTTAAATTGTGAGGAGCTCCAGCGAAAAATTTCATTGGAAGGATCAAATGTGGGTGAAAGGTCCTCCTTTTAAGATAACTTCTTCTTGTGGAGAATGTGGAAAGACAAATTGCACATATGATAATCTAAAAAGAATGAAAGTCCAAATTGTTTTCAAATGTTACTGTTGTGATAAAGGAAGGACGAAAATAATGGTACAATTATTTCTAACAGCCTCCACCAGGACGGAAACAATAGTACAATTATTTCTAACAGCCTCCAACTCCCAAAGGCTCTGAGGATAGTTTGCTACTTGTGCAGGGATAAACATTAAAAGCTTATAGCTGCCGCAACTAATACTCCAATGGTGGAAGATAGAGACTACTCCAAAGCTTCATTTTATATTGAAAGCCATTTCAGCTATCATTATTTGAGAACTATAGAGAGAAGAAATGCCAGAAGACATGGAAATGAGGTTTCCTTTAATAAGATGTAATATCAATGTCAATTGATAGTATATCACCTTATCAAGATAACCTTTCCCTGGATAAAGATAGATTCAGTACACTGGAAAGATATGTATGATAGACTCAGGGAATACAAGCCCATGTTGGATTTCTTAATGGTAAAATGGGAACCTCCTGCAGAGATTGGATAAGATGTAACACAGATGGAGGAGAAAAATTAATAGAAAGTTCTTTGAAAAGTGATAGATAAAGTGTATAATTAGAGGCACATGGAAAGTTCCTTGAAAAGTGATAGAGATAAAATGGAGGAAATCAAGGTAATGATGCATCAAACAAATATACAAATACAATATATATTCAGAGAAAGAAACTAGTTAGCTGATTTCATCACAAACACAATAATCAATCAAGTGAATATGTTACAAGTTCACAGTTTTAATCAACTAGAAAGCATAAGGAGAAGGATATTGAACATTGAGAAAAGTGAAATATTGAACATCAGGATAAAAACAAAGAAGATTAACATCACTGAAAATCATGCAACTGAGAGCACATAAATACCACAATGCCTCACATCTACCATATTTACATGTTAGTTTATACCTAAGGCTAATTTACAGAGGTGTCAGAATAATAAAGTATTTAAGATAGATCAACAGACAAAGAAACTTCAACAAAAAGCGAGGATTAAGAATCAGATTGACTTCAAGTCACATGTATTCAGGTGAGGGCTCAAGAAGAAGGAGACTTGGAGCATCTTGAAAATTTCCCTCGCTGCTTTAATCGAAAGAAATGAAGGGGTCAGTGGAAAATAGTAGTAGAAATCGAAAGAGAATGAAAGAAGTCACTTAGAAAGAACCATAAACCCAATATGCATGATTCTATCCCTCTGTAGAGCTACACAAGAGCCAGTTTCTTCCACCAGATTATACACAAATTACATATCTGACAAGGAAGATTAGAGAGGAACGACAAAAAGAACAACAAAAAGAAATAGATAACGATGAGGAGTCTTATATCTGCATGCTGAGCAAGCTCCATCCAGAACTCTTGAAGAGGCACAACATTAATAACCCACAGTAACACGAGAAGAAAGCTGGAAGAGGACGGAAAATCAAACATCACTAGAGGCGGAACAAAAGGAATATGTGTAGCACAATTAGGAAACCCAACTTTTTAGGGGTTATTATATTTATGCTGAAATGATCACTTTGGGTCGGATCAAAATCTTGTTATGTTTGGGCCGCTAGGCTGATTTAGTAATAAAAATGACCTTGAGTCTAAAATTTAGCTAAAACAATATCTCTTTCTTGTTGAGTTTGTCTAAATTCAACTATTGCTCAAGGGGCCATTGGTATTGCCTACTGAAGTGATGATGAGACAATGGTATTTAACACTCTTCTCTGTTGTTACATAATTTTTTTTGCTCTACCATTCTTCATTTCTTCATAAATTGGTTATGGTTATCGAATGCAATTATAGGTTGATTATATTGCCGCGTTAAATCATGAAGAAATCATATTAGAAATAACATGTTAGAACATTTTTGACAATCTTCGAAGAATCTTGACACACCCCAATTACTGGTTGTACTTGTCGAGGTGAAGATGAATATTGTATTTTCAAGGATTGGTTGCCTCTCTTGATAGAACTTGAGGTAACCATAACTCCTTAGTGATAGAATTCTGAGGAATGTGTGAGTTACTTACCTATTCTTTTATGTTTATTTATTGTACAATCTTTTGTCTCACTCAATGAATAACTGTGGAACAGAAAAAATTCATGTAATGACAGAGAAAAATTCTAAATACCATTGTCCCATCATCACACGTTCAAGCAATACCAATGGCCCTTTGACCAACAATTGGACTTAGACGAGCTCAAGGGGAAAGAGATCCTAGTTGATGAATTGGAAATTTAGTAGATATCCTAGTTGGCATGCTTAGGTGGAAGAATTAGTGTCATGTAGCTTGTCGCGTCACTATTGTTAACTTTTGAGGGATATCTATGGTCTCTTGGGATAATAGTGAGATATTTTTAATCCTAAAATGTAACTAAAGGTATAAATGGCGTATTTCAAATAGTTTAGGAAACACCATCATCTCATTAAGGATGGTCAAAATAATGGAGTTGTTCGAGGGAGCAGATGATTCCATTGTTCCAGCGAAACCAATTTAGTTATTAGTAAAATCGAAGTCAATGAAGGTACTATTGTGAAGAAATTGAACCTTGAGCTCGAAGATGTAGTTTTTCGATAAAAAGATCGATATGTCATGTAACTATTGCAATGAAAAATATCGAATGCTTCATAAAAAACATAAGTCCGATGACAGAACGAGAAGACAGAGGATGACAATTTTAACCTTTTTTCATTCTTAATAAAACACATGTTATACAAAATGACATAAAACACATAACAAAAATGATTTGTATTAGATTTTATTGTGTATTAAATTGATATAAATATCCCAATAATTAATGATGATGATACAGATGCATCCCAAAACAAACATCCATGGTCATGAACTTTTGCCATAATGTACATGCATGTACACCTGAACATTCCCCAACCCTATAGGGAAAGTAGAAGAGAGGATTTGACTTCATTTGATTGAGAAGAGAAGAAAAAAAGGAAAGAGAAAAAGTGAGTGAAGGAAGCAAAAAATATTCAATCCGACGGAATACAATTTTGACGTCCGCTAGAAGAACTCTCTCTCTCTCTCTATCTTTCTCTCTCTAAAAAGGACAGCGCAGAAACTTGAAGAAACTCATCTCTCTCTCTCTCTCCTCTTCTCTTCTCTCTGCTGAAACTTTTTTTTTTTGTTCACTTAGAAAAAGCGAAGCTCCAAAGCGAAGAACTGAAACTTTGGTGGAGTAACGCATGCTTATCTGTATGTATGTCTATAGTTACATAAATATATATGTGTATAGATAGTTGATTATGAGTGTGTGCTTCGGTTAGTAACTCTTTTTTGGGTGTATTTATGTATAATTTTGTAGCTTGGTGCCCTAGGTGTTGTACATAATTTGAGCTGTAGATCTTGTTTTTTGTACTTTATTGGGCGATTTAGGGCTTGATCAAATGAAGATGTAGTAATGAATCGATGGTTATTTTATTTTTTTAGTGTTGAATTTAACAACAGTAGCTTAATTTTTCTGGGTAAATTTGTTGAGTTTTAGGGTGAATTTTTGTGGGTTTCTTGCTTTGTCTTGTTGATTAGTGATGAAGTGTAAGGTTTGTTTTGCGATTGTATTCTTTTGAGATTTGAGTTTATCTATGATTTTTTTTTAAAGAAAGGAAGAAATTTTGACACAATTTGATAAAAATTTGTCCTTTTTGCAGGAGTGGATTGGAAAAGTGGATAAAGATAGTTACATGAGCAGGAAAAGAAGAGTTTTAGGATGTTAAGAGCTAAGGCTTTTAGCTTGTACTTGGTATTCTGTGGTTTCCAAGGTTTTCTTGATGATATACAACTAGGTAGATGCAGCAGTGTGGGTTCTTCCTTTGTTTTGACTCAAAATGGGGATTTGGAATGTGTAGCTCTGATTCGGGAACGGAAATGAACTAATTGATATTCTAGGTTCTGGTTGTTCTGTGTAGTTCTTTTCTCAGAGTTAGTATTAAGTTTTGAGAGCTGTGTTGTTAGGCTTCATATCTTTTAGAATCTATAGCAGGTTAAGTGTTCGCAGATTGTTATCATTTCATAAAAATATGGTTCCTCCGGGGCCTCCTAATCCACTTGGAGGTTCTCAGCCTGTTCCGTCTTCATTATTGCGATCAAATTCTGGGTTGTTGAGTGGTCAAGGGGGTGGAATGCCTTCACAGGGTAGTTTCCCGTCTATTGTGTCACCTCGGACCCAGTTTGGTAACATGAATATGCTAGGGAATGCTCCAAATGTTTCGTCTCTGCTCCATCAGTCCTTAGGAAATGGTGGTCACAATCCAGGGCTTCCTGGACCTGGAATCTCTCAACGAGTTGATAATGGGGCTGAGTCTGATCCACTGTCCAGTGCTGGAAATGGTATAGGATTTAATACTCCTTCAACATCTTTTGTCTCATCGGCCATGACAGCAAATCCAAATTCAGGTCAAGTTCAGGGACAGCGGTTTCCTAGCCCTTCTGGTAATCAGATGTTAACTGACCAATCACCGTCCCAACAGCTTGATTCCCAGAATTACCAACATAATCAACAATTTCAGCAATTTTCTGCCCCTAGCAATTCTCAAACTCAGCAACAGCAGCATCAATTTCAATCCATACGAGGTGGATTAGGAAGTGTGGGACCTGTCAAACAGGAGCCCCAGGTGGCCAATGATCAAACACCACAGCAGTTGCAATCACTGCGAAATTTGGCAACCGTAAAGCAGGAGCCCCAGCAGATTCAAAGTATGAGAGGCCTTACCACTGTGAAGGTGGAGCCACAACATTCGTCACCCTCTCTGTTTCTACATCAGCAACAGCAGCAGCAGCAGCAGCAGCAGCAGCAACAGCAGCAACAGCAGTTACTTCACTTGTCCAAGCAGTCCCCTCAAGCTGCTGCTGCGGCTCAGCTTTTCCACCAGCAGAGGCTTATGCAGCTCCAGCAACAGCAGCAACAACAGCAACTCCTGAAGGGTCTTCCTCAGCAGAGAAACCCACTTCAACCACAATTTCAAACACAGAATCATGCTATAAGGTCTCCTGTAAAACCAGCTTATGAGCCTGGGATGTGTGCTCGTCGGCTGACTCATTATTTGTATCAGCAGCAACACAGACCTGAAGTAAGATAACTCTGCCAACTATAGTTTGTGTGGCCAAAAACGCTCTGTACCCTGCCTCACAGCTTCTATGATCTCGATCCTTTATTTGATTACAACCTTATGATTTAACATTTGCACTACTTACTTTATAGGACAATAACATAGAGTTCTGGAGAAAATTTGTTGTTGAGTACTTTGCTCCAAATGCCAAGAAGAAGTGGTGTGTCTCTATGTATGGAAGTGGTCGGCAGACTACTGGCGTTTTCCCTCAGGTTGGTAGTGTAATGAATTTTCCATAATTGATGTGAGAAATCTGTTCAGTGAAAAATTGTGGTTATAGCAAGTCATGTACGGCTTCTATAGTAACTAATTTGGACTTATCACTTAATTGTTATGCAGTTCCATTGCGGATCAACTTTTTCCTTGTATATAATTAGAAGTAACCACTATCATAATAATTTGCAGGATGTATGGCACTGTGAAATATGCAACCGCAAGCCAGGCCGTGGGTTTGGTATGTTTCGTTTGGTTTTATATCTTTTCTTTTTTCTACAAAATTCATGCTTCTTCATGACTTTACAAAGTCATTATTGACTTTTAGTTTCTGCACCCATTTGGTTGTTCTTTCTCAGTGTAATCTTTATTGGCATCTGATGTTTGTCAACTTGTTCATTCAGAAGCGACTGCTGAAGTCTTGCCCAGGCTTTTCAAGATAAAATATGAAAGTGGGACTTTGGAAGAGCTACTCTATGTTGATATGCCTCGTGAATATCAGAATTCATCTGGACAGATTGTCCTAGACTATGCAAAAGCAATTCAGGAGAGTGTTTTTGAGCAACTTCGTGTTGTTCGTGATGGTCAGCTTCGAATAGTGTTTTCACAACCTGATCTGAAGGTTAATTGAAGAGCTGATAGCATTTTGTTTCAATAGCCATCAGTTACTAAGACATGGCACAGTCCAGATGAATGTCTATTATTTTCTTATACTGGTTTCCTTTTTATCAACTTGGCAGATAGTCTCTTGGGAGTTTTGTGCTCGGCGTCATGAGGAGTTGATCCCTAGAAGATTGTTGATACCTCAGGTGACCAAAGTTGCTTTCACCGCTAATTTATCTCGATCTGTGTGAACTCATGATTCAGCTCTAACCTGACTTGTATGTTTCTGTTGGCTAATCTGGTTTAGAATAAAAATTCTTTCTTTTACCATTAATATGTTAGCAGAAACAATTTATCTAGTCAAGAATACCTATGCAGTGTTCTGAAAAGCAAGAATCGGAAAAAAGCGACGAGGGCTTGCTTCACCGGAGCGCACACTATTTTCAATTGAAGCAATTTAATACAAAAATGAAAAAATATTAAATTTGTATAGATAAATATGTAATAACCAAGAATTCAATAGAAATAATATTAAACAAATCTTTCAATTCATAAATCAAATAATAAGTAATAGAGGGAAAAAAAAGTTACCAGAAATTATCTACGTAAACTAACAGAGGAGAAGAGAAAGAGAACAAACAATGAAATAAGAGGAGAAGAGAAAAGGAATATAAAGCAGGAGAAAATCAAAGAGGAAAAAATAAAAAAAAGAGGAGAAGGGAAGGGAAGAAGAGAAAAGGAATATAGAACAAAGGAGAAAAAAATATGAGGAAAAAATTGAAAAAAGAGAAGTTAAAATCAGAGGGAAAGATAAGAGTAGAAGAGAAGAGAATGTACCTTGAAACCCTAGAATCATGAGGAGAAGAATAGCCATGAAGAAAATGCTTTAGTCTGTTGCAATTGTTTTAAGATTAGACCTACAATTAACTCTCATTTCTATGAATCTCTGAAAACCTCGATTTCTCCGCAAAAGCGATCTTGCTGCTCGCTTCTTTTGTTGAAGTGAGCACTTCCCTAATTTCGCCTTCAAGGAACAAAACCTCTTGACCTGTTGCCTCGCTATGCTTTAAGCACTGAAGCGAACACTTTTAATAAACATCGTACCTCTGTGATATTCAAATGAGGTCTTCATTTGTTAAACGTCCCTTTCAGATGAAATTGATGAGTGTGGTCTTGTGGGATACTATTTAATGAATAAGATTTTGCTCTTGCAAGGTTAGATGTATCTCAAACACTGCCTGCCAAGCATGTTTTTTCCCTTCTAATCTTCCTTTTATCTCGACTTTTATCAAGTGTAAATGCATATGAGAGGTTTGATTTGATTTTTCTTTTGCATTTTTTAATTATTTTTGCACGTGCGATCCTCATATTGGTAAGATTGTTGAATATCTTCTCATAAAGTTTTAAGTATTTAGATGATGTGTTACTGTTGAAGCATTTAATTCACTATCATTTTGTTACACCTTCCAATTCACTGCAAGACAGGATTAATTAGATTTTTCTTCAGAATGTGTTTTTATAAAGTTCTCTCATATTCTTGTTCCTGTCATTCGATGAGCTTTAACTTCTCTGATTTAAAAAAAGAAAAAAGAAAAAGAGCTTTAACTCCTATGGTGGTTTGTCACATCTTCTAGCAAATTGTTTGTCTTGTCTAAATGAAGCTGTCTTTAGGTTTTGGATGTAGTGGCTTTTGCATCTTTGTGATTTGCGTTTTATGATTTTTACTTGTAGGTGAGTCAACTCGGTGCTGCAGCTCAGAAATACCAGGCCACAACCCAAAATGGATCTACTGCATCAGTTCCTGAGTTGCAGAATAACTGTAATATGTGAGTCACTGATATTTTATGGTACAGGGTTTTATATGAAATGTTGGGGCTGACAATGTTGAGCTGTGTCTTTCATGATGGGACCCAACTATTTTGATTTAGCACATCTATGTCACTGTTGAAAAGTTATTTTCTTAGTGATGCATTGCGTGCTCTAGTTTTTAAGTAGGTAACGATGGTGGGTTTTCTGTCACGTGTTAGATAGCTTGAAACTAGTGTCTCTAGAGATTGGGCTTCTTTGATGGGGTCTGCACTGGTACTTCCATTTCACAAATTATTATTAACAGACTTAACTTGGGACTTAGGATGTTAAGGATGCGAGTTTTGACCACTCAGTTATCCTATTAGTGCTTTATCCTACTATGGTTTTAATTCATAGTGAGTTTACTGTGAAATAATCTTTTATGTTACTACCCTTTTCAGTCCGTTTCAAAAGAATGTCTCTTTCCTTTTTTGTCGACTTTCTGATTCCAACTTTCCACGTGGTATGTTTAAGCTCATAAGATTAAAGGGCATCTTAGTATATTCTACACATATTTAGTTTAAGACCGCAAAACTCAAAAGTCTTCTTTACTTTGTTAATCTCCATGTCAAGTCAAAACTAGACAAACAAATTGAAACAAAGGGAGTGTTTGTTTTAGTTGTATGTAGGGCTATTAGCAGATTTAGCTCAAATTTTAACGTTGTGGAGTGCTATCATTGGTCCTGCTGTCTAGTCCTTGGAAGTTCAGTTGCTCGTAGAACCATAAATATGAATATCCAGTTAATTACCCACAGTTTGATATATTTGGCTGCAGAACTGAATTGTAGTTTTGTTTAATAATGTCTCAATTAAACTAGAAGGAACGTCTTTTTTCTGAAAGCTCGAATTCCCATTTCCTGATAAACAAGAAAACAATGGCTTTGAACTTTTTTGGGAAGTAAATATACTCTTGAAGTAGTCAGTCAACTACGACAGTGAACTTGTGAATATACTATGTGATTCTGCAGCTTCAAAATGCTGATCTTAACACACACTCTTGTTGTCTCCACAGTATGACTATAGATTTGCATTTTTTCCAGAGTCTACAAGGTTCAAACAGAAATGAGATTATTTCTTAGTCACCAATCATAAATGAGGTTAAGTACTTAAGTCAGTCTTATACTATATAAAGA
This sequence comes from Solanum virginianum, assembly GCA_000787875.1. Classification (NCBI taxonomy): domain Eukaryota; kingdom Viridiplantae; phylum Streptophyta; class Magnoliopsida; order Solanales; family Solanaceae; genus Solanum; species Solanum virginianum. The sequence continues at coordinate 42,806 of DF361735.1, forward strand.
AGTTCATCAAGCTTCTCTCTACTGATGATCTTCCTAACATGTTTGACGACTTGGAAAAGCGGGTTTGTGTGAGGGGGAGCCATTCAGGTTGTATGATGTGTTGGAGCTTCCAATAGAATAATGAGGATAAAAGATGGAGGACTAGTGCTGATATATATTTTTTGTATATGTGTGAAGGAGAGAGAGAAACATACCTAGTTCAACAGCATAAATTTGGGGAGCTATATGTAATGGTGGGTGAAGGGACAAGTTGAGGAGAGGTGTTACGTGCATGCCCTTTTTATGTCACAACTGTTATTACGAACAGGCAATGCATAATTAATCTATGCAACTACAACTTAATGCTGAATAAGATTGGATCTCCCTTATTAATCCGAATCCTCTGTAATCATTCAACTCTATTAATCATCTGATACTACTTTGCTTATAAATAATAATGTTTTCAACGCAAATTTAGGATTTCTTTAAATCTTGAGGTTGTCAATTCACGATTTTTCTTCCATTGCAATACCACCCACTAACTTGGCTAACGACTATTGACAAACGTCCGATTTGATATAAATGTCACAACAATAACTAACCTTAATCCTAACACGGCATTGTCACCTATTTGGATCATTTGCTTCCATTATGCTCTCTCCTAATTAAGTCTGCCTGGAATCGAGAAATTTGCAAGCTTTTGACAATACTTCTCTCCGTATGATTTTAGGTCTACATCATACCCTTTTAATACCTTCAATCATAATCCAGAACAATCTGTATGTAAGGGGTAAAATTATGAAAACAGGTTCTATAATCTAGAAAAAGATTCTATGCTTCTCTTTGTTAATGATCATCTACCTTTTTTTAGATTTCAAGTTTAAGTAGTATCACCTGAGATTTTTCTCATTTTGATTCAGGTTTGTTGCCTCAGCTCGTCAGTTGGCAAAAGCTTTGGAAGTTCCATTGGTAAATGATTTAGGGTATACAAAGAGATATGTGCGATGCCTTCAGGTGTGCATGTTCTTCTTATGCTGGATGGGTCTTATTTTCGTCTTCTTTTTGTGGAGTTGTTTGGAGATAATACGCTCATATCAATGGGTATATCATTACAATTTGTTTCCCTGCTCTGTGTGCATTATCTGTCTCAACCAGTTCTATCCAACTTCATAATCCTCTTCGCCCCTATTCTTTTTAATCTGCTTTTTTCCTATGGAATTCAAAGTAAAGTTGGAAATCAAGGCCAAAATCCAGATTTTGTAGTAGGTAGCAGCTTAGAGATGTCAACTATTGGGCTTGTGTCAGTATTAGAAATTCCTGCTGGTAACTCTGATTGATGTATGAAGTAGCTGGAACGTATTTTGGCCTACTCTTAGGATAGAGATTCTAACGTAATTGTCTCTTGTCTTTTAATTTCAGAGATTATACCATCTCTACAATTTTATTTGTGGGTCATAAAGGGTCCAGTTGTACAAGATAAATTCTAGTTAAACAGTTTCCCCTTCTTTTTACTCTTTCAAGTGTTAAGCACCTAGACCTTGACTTTTTCCCGGTGTCATTTTCAAAACGAAGATAATCTGACCGAAAGTTGCATGTGTGGTTCATTCAAATGATTAACTTTTCTGATGTAATCATCTCTTACTTTAGTCTTCCCTTCAATAAACAGTCTTAGGAATTATAATTTTATAATTTCCTGCGTGCTGTTGGTGCAATTGCAGATATCAGAAGTGGTCAATAGCATGAAAGATTTGATCGACTACAGCAGAGAGACAAGAACAGGGCCTATGGGTAAGTTCTGCTTGTTTATGTTTCGACTTGTCTCTGCCGCTAATTTAAGGCTTTCTATACCCACCAGCTTATCTCAAAGGCAAAAGTGAAGTTGCAGGGGCTAATCTTTCTCATTAGTTCGATGATTTAGAGATTAGGATATGATCGGTACTCATCACAGGCATAAATGTTATCATCTGACGTTAAATTTTCACGAATGATGATGAAATTGCTTTTTGAGGTTGAAACTGGTAATTACCTAGCTAATGTACAAGTGAAAAAAAAGTCCAAACTGTGTGAATGCAGATTTTATTTTCCGTGCATTTAACTTGCCGAATGTAAAATAGTGTGGGTTTTGTAGTGTAAGAAGTCAACCCTGTGAGTACCGTATGCATGTTGGGGTTGAAGCAGTTCTTTAAACCTTACAATTGTGCTTGAAATTTGGCCTTTCCAGAGAGCTTGGCTAAGTTTCCTCGTAGAAATGGTCCATCGAGTGGGGGACATGGTGCAGTGCCACCATCTGAGGATCAGTCTCAGCAGCAGCAGACACAATCACAGTCTCAGCAGCAGCAGCAGCAGCAGACACAATCACAGTCTCAGCAACAGCAGCAGCAACAACAGACGGCCAGTCAGAATTCAAATCACGAGAGCTCTGTCCAGGCTGGTGCAATGCAGCTTGCTTCCAGTAATGGCATTCCAAGTGTAAACAACTCTTTGAATCAGTCATCTGTTACTTCGTCTAATAGTACTGTTGCTCGGCTACTGCACCAAAATTCCATGAACTCTAGGCAACAGGCTCCAATGAATAGTGTTAGCAGTCCTTATGCAGGAAACGGTGCGAACAGCCCTTATGCAGGAAATGCTGTTCAAATGCCTTCACCAAGTTCTTCAAATACAATGCCACAGTCTCAACCAAACTCGTCCACATTTCAATCTCCAACACCGTGTTCATCAAGCAATCCACCACAAACTTCACATGGTGGCTTATCATCAGGATCACATGTGAATTCTGCCAATTCCCCAAATATTTCAATGCATCAGCCCACTCTTTCAGGTGATATTGATGCTAACGACTCTCAAAGTTCTGTACAAAAGATCATACATGAAATGATGATGTCTTCCCAACTTGGTGGAGGTGGTCTCGTTGGTGGTGGTACGATGGGCAATGATATGAAAAGTGTAAATGGGATGATAGCAACTGCTAATAATTCCATTCTCAATGGAAGCAGCTGCCTTGTTGGGAATGGGACAGTAAATGCTAATATAGGTGTGGGCCCAGGATATGGGAACATGGGCAATGGACTGAACCAGGCTGCAATGTTCAATGGAATTCGGGCTGCATTAGGTAATAATTCCATGTCTATGAATGGAAGAGTAGGCATGCCAATGTCACGAGAGCAAAGTATGACTCATCAGCAACAAGATTTGGGGAACCAGCTACTTAGTGGTCTAGGAGCAGTCAATGGTTTCAATAACCTTCAGTTTGACTGGAAAACATCTCCCTAAAGATTTTGACTTGCTGTGGCCTAGAAGCTATGAACAAAGTGACAAGATCCTTTAGAAGATAGGGGTGCGTTCTTGTGGTTGTAATTGCATATTTGGTCTTCATGCCACTGCTTTGTGCTGCAATGATAACATGGAGTTTGCCTTGCACACTGAGAGTAGATGTGGTTCCAGAAGAGAGCATTTCAGGGCTTGCTTCTGTTGTAGGTGATTTGCGAGACAAGGAAACATGTAGCACAGTAATTTCATGATTGAAATGTTATATCACCTGAGGTTGCATAAGATTCATCTAACTTGATTTTGTCTGGTTTATCACAGCTACTTACTTGCACTAACAGCCTTGAATAGGACATTCCAGGAGTGACTTGGCGAACACTGGTAGTGTTTCGAGGCCTTTGTAAACTACCAACTGCTGAGATGTTGCCCATCTTGTGCTGTACTTTTGCCACCATTCCGGAACATGAGTGTATATAATCTTGGATTGTGTGGGAGGAGTTTTTATTGTAGAACTTTGAGGAGCAGCGCTTGTTCCATGGTAACGTGTCCAATGCAATCACTTATTTCTCCTCGTCTGATCCCTACTATGTTTTTGTATTAATTAGACAGTTTTGATTGTTGTGGTTGCTGGTTTTTGGAGTATTTACCTAGTTTTTGACCTTTGAGCGTTGCCTCTCTCTTTTCCCCTCTGTTAGAAATTGATAACCCGTCTCTAATCCACAAAAGAAATAGATTTGGCTAAGAAAGTGCAGGCTGCTTGCACTTTGTTGGATGTTAACTTGGTATGCATGTTGTACGTATACTTCAAATGAGACCCTTTGTCCGAATTTATGTAAAATGGCTTCAAACCTATGACCTAACGAGGTCCAAATTAATTATTCACCTCAATTCATTCTTTAATTATAAGGGAAATGCTATTTGGCCATAATGTTTAAATTAAATTAAATTAAATTAAATATAATATATTTTTCTCACACTATTGAAAATGATTACTGGTTGATTTCTTGTCAAACATTCAAAAAGGAATCATAACATTTACCTATATTTTTTCTTAAAAATAAATATGTTAATATTTATAACTTCCACAAATACACATTTTCTATTCAAAAATAACTTTCTTAAAAAATAACACGTTTTCTTAAATTGCTGCAAATTGGCTAAATGCCACTGCGGTTATATATATATAATTTTTTTATTCTTTTTTTCTTCCTTTTTTAAAATAAAAATTCATAAAGAATACAAAATTTAAAGTGATAATTAGAATATGAAGTTTAAAATTTAATTACAAGATAAACTCGCTAATAATATTAAATTCAAAATAAATTTAAATCACACATAAATTTAAGATTTGTGACATATTCACACTTAAAAAATTAAATAAAAACGAGAAACTCATATAAGAATAAACAAATAGATCCATAAGGGAGATATTAAGACAAATATTGAAATCACGTGTGAAAAATATTAAACATTCCTCTTAACTTTACGATATGATCAAACATATCATTATATGAATTTTATTTTAGTAAAATATTACAATAAGCAAATTGAACCATGTATTGACCTTAGTTAATAGCAGTCCATGTGTTATGCCTATTTGATAACTTGTGAATCATTACCTATATTTATTATTACTATAACCTATAATCAAATAATTTTATTAATTATCATATTTAAATAAATTTAAACCACATATTTAAATAATTTTAAATATAATTTAAAATATTCAATATAAATATGGTGAACATTAACATATTATGGAAGAAAATCTAAAATGAAATTCTTACTTAAGTATTACATGTAATAAACTATTATTAAAATTGCCAACGGTATGATCAAACATATCGTTAACTGAAATTGCCAATTAAATATAATTTTTTTCTCACACTATTTCAGGATAAGTTCTAAACTTAAAAAAAAATCGTTATTATTAGTATATATATAAAAACATCTAAATCTAAAAATTATATTTTATTTCTTTTTTTGAAAGAAAAGCACACATATGGTATGAATGGGTCATTAATCATTAAAGAATTGTATGCAATTTTTTCCATTGATTATATTTAAAGAAAATTCAGTTGTAATCCATACTTGCCTCAATTCACTATATTGTGTATTAACGAGTAATTATTAGTATTATTTTTAATATTTATTTATAATTATTATTAACATGAAGTTTAATTGTCTTTTGCAATAGATAATTATATTAAATAAAAATTATTTTTTAAGAACGTATATTAGAATACTACCTTAGAGGTGGAGATATTACTTTAATAGACCTTTATGATAACCTATTGGTCATTACTTATATTTCTATAATTAAGTAATTTTATTAGTCATTATATTTAAATAAATTTAATTGTATATAAAAATATTTTCAAAATATAACTTAAAAATATTTTAATAGTGTCTATGCTTTGATATGGTAGACATCGATGTATTTTAGAAATCATACAAAATTATATTGTTTATAATAACTTAAAAATATTTTAATAGAGTCTATGCTTTGATATGGTAGACATCGATGTATTTTAGAAATCATACAAAATTATATTGTTTATAAGTGTTGGCCCTTACTTTAGTATTTTATGTAGTCAGCTATTATTAAAATTGGCAACATAAAATAAAAGTTTAACCATTTTTGTTATGTGATTTTATTTATAATATAATTTTTGGATGAAAATTTAAATAATTTCTTTTTTCAAACTTTTTCTGTCTAGCTTAAGAAGTAGGATGAGAGAAAGTCAATATATTATTTGAAAATTTTGGATAAATAACTTTTTAGTTAAAAAATATTAAAAGTACTAATATTTAAAATTCAATGTCAATAAAATCTTACCTTCCGTAAATTTTACACATATTATATATAAATTATAAGAAAAATAAATAAAAGGAGAAATTTTCTAATATTTAAGCGTTTTAATTACAAAATTTTACATGTTTAAATAATTTTTTAAATACAATTTGAAAATATTTTAATAACAATAACTAAAATTCAAAATATGCTAGATAAAGTATATATCAACACATTACAAAAAGATAATGTAGTTCATAAGAGTCGACACTTAACAACAACCTATGATGTTCACA
>DF361734.1:0-13701 GCA_000787875.1 Solanum virginianum
TTCAATAATATTTTCCCCATATTTCTTTATAGACTTTCATACCCTAATTGCGGTTTTAGCAGATAAAGAGTATCAAGATTTTTCTATTAATGTTCCATCTTCTAGATGATCTTTTCTTTTAAGTCTTATGACCACAAGAAAAAGGAACTACCAATATATGGGTTGTGATGGACGGTTGAAATGACTTCATCCTTAATTAGAGGTTTCAAATTCAAGTCCTAAGTATGAAAAAAACATTGTTGAAAGTGTCGCTTCCAAATATGCACCGCAATATACCAGTTAAAATTAATTAAGTTACAATACAGATATCAAATGCCGAACAAACATTTCAAAAAATAAGATAAAAAAATATTAATACCAGACTCGAAGACTTAAATGAAACATACAAGTTTATACTTGTGATTTTTAGTCACTATACATAATATAAATAAAAATGTTCTCCTAATTCAAATAGATTAATTATGTGACAATATCATTTGGAGAAGTCATATTCTTAATGGAGCAAAAGCTACGAGGGTCAACGTTGTTTTTACATATTTATAATAGTACTGTTTTGTTATGTACTTTCAGAATAGGTTAACTTTATTTGAAATAAATGAACTTATGTAATTGATGTCTACGTTCACATAAATAATTCTCGTCACTTTGACTTTGACACTTTCAAAGTAAATTTCAAAATATTAAATTTATTATATTTAAAGAATTATATAATAAAATTTTCATTTCATTTTTAGTAATTGGCTGGTAGGTATGAATAACAGTCATAACAGCGTAAGAAAGATATGGTTCTCCTCCAACAATCAAAAACAGACAAGACAATTTTGTTGTGAAGACAACCTGGAATACCAAGCTATTCCATGGCTAAAACTTATGCAACTTCCTCGAAAGGAGCGTCCGACAGATTCAGAATTTAAAATTTATAAATTTTTATCGTATTTGTAAATTTTTTTTTATAACATCGGACATCTATGATTTGCCAAAATATAGGTATTTGTATTCTTTGGATAGCCTGTCCATCAAAATAATAGTTTGAAAAATAGAATATTTTTTAATAGTTATATTGCTTGACTATTTGAAATTAATTTTTTTTAATACTTATTGGTGAGGGTTCAATATTCACCTGGTAATCACCTCTCCTGATTTTTCTTGTTGTACCCTTATGTAGTAAATAAATTTTTTTTTTTAAAATGAGCCAAGAATATTATATTTTTAATATAGTATATATATATATATATTTTACACATAATTTATATACATTTTTAATTTATTTGGCAAGCGTTGTTAATGTCAAAAGCCCTGTACACTTTATCTGGTTGGTTGTTAATTTATGTTAAGTATTGTTTCATAATGTATTATATTCATGTGTTATATTAATATTATATAGTATATTATTTTAATAAATACAATATCTGAATAGATTGTATCAATCTTTATTGTCGTATAGTATTTCATATCAACAATATGAATGATAAATCTACCAGAAAAGTAGGATACGAGATAGAATTACTATGAAAAAGAAAGATAAAGACTAAGATAAGATTATTAAATCATAAAAAAAGGCAATATGAGAAGAAAATATTAAAATAAAATGTGATTACATCTAATTGATCATTACACTAAATGAGACTTTTTATTGTTACCTAATGATGAATTTAAAAGATACAATACAATAATATTTATATAACAATACAATAAACAACAATCATCCAAACAAAGTTGCTTTTTTTTTTTCATTAATCTATCTCACAAAAGAATGATGTGTTTTTATTTTTACAATAAATTAGTTTTAAATTCTTATATTTTATCCTTAATGATATATTCTGTAGTTACAGAAATGTCATGTAAGTTGAAGATTATAATTTTTTTAAAAAAATTTCTATTCACATGAATACATTAGACCTGTAGGAAGACTGCACCTACAAATATAGAGTACTAGCTATGATGTATGGCAGCTAATTTTTGGGTCCAATTTCTTGCAGTTCTTTTGGATGTGACCCTCATCACAATTAATATATTTTCTGGTAAAGGGTTGTAATCAGTAATCATCCATGCATTTACTGCCATGAAAAAATGTGAACAAGAAAAAAAAAACAGAATAAAAATACGAACCTTAGCTTTTTCGTCATAAATTTTAAAGTTAAAATGTAAAAAATTGAGTTTTTAAAATGTGTTTAGACATAAAAAAAGGTAAAATTCTGTGAGACATAACTGACCTTTATACATCTCTAAAAACATTTTTTTAAAAAAAAAAAAAAAACTGAAAAATCATGCAATATTTTGTTTTTGACCTTGTACCTTATATAAAGGTACTTGTAATATTTGTCTAGGTCAATCCTTAGGGTGAATTACAGCTTTTGAAATGTGACCATATTGAATCCATCCATCCCTTCTCCATTTAAATATCAATTTAATCAGCATGATGATAATTATTGATTAAAATTGACAAACCTGAAATATGAATCACAAATCATTTAATATTTGTCACTTTGAACTATTTTTGATGAAATTTTATAATAACTATAAACGAACGGTAGATTTTAATTTATTTGAACCCACTTTTACTGAGGAAAGTATCAATATTAGAAACAGAAATTCTTAAATGACAAATCAATAAAAGATTTATTCAATAGCATATGACCTTTTCACCAAATTACTCACTAAACAAACAAATGGTGAGAATAATAGTAAAATGCTTTTGAATTTTTTCATATGAAAATATTATTTATTAGAAAAATAACTAAACACTAGTTGGAAATTTGGAATGTGTACGACTTATATTTTTATTATTAGCATCTTTTTCTGAAAAATTGGCAGGAATTGCCTCCCATAAATCCCATCCCCATGTCATGTCTCGTGCGGCTTATAATTTATTCACATAATATAACTTTTTCAAGATTCATCAATTATTCCAAACTTTATATATATATATATATATATATATATATTTAAAAGAATTTTGATGAGCTATAAGAACCTCAACCACCTGCATGATGAGGCCACCATACAGTATAAAAGTCAATAATACAAAAGTATAACATTCACATTTAATTTGAATCATTTTTTGTCCGATCTATGACTTCATTATATTTTAATACTCTTCCCGTATTGGTACTTTTTATATTTAAATATCTATAGTTTTTCTTTAATATGTATTAATAATTTACTTATATTAAACATGAAAGTACATGGTTGCAATAATTTAGTTTCCATTAAACAAAATCAGAATCGGACTTTTTATGTTATTTTCCCACTAAACCAACTTTTCAAGTACTTTATTTTAGTCTTATCAAATCGAGTTTTTTTTTTTCAATACTTTATTGCAATTAATCCAATGAATTATATTTTCTTAGTCCATTTTTTCTCTCCCAAATATACATCTACTTACGCTTGGTGTTATCTCTACCTTTCTATTAAAAGAAAAATCTTAAATCATCTATATATTAAATCATACGAAGTGATTATTTGCTTAACAAAAGAAAAAGGAAAAGAAAAATTGATTGGAGATAGAGCTTCGTTATTTCTCGACTTAACAACAATATCCAACAAAGAGGTGACAAATTCTAAAGGGTGAAATTTCTTTTATTTATTATTAGGATGTGTCTATATCAATCAATTAATGTAATGGTGTTATTTAGAACACTTATTTGGAAATAGAGATTTCTTTCTATTCATTGACCATTCTTTTTTCTTTTCTTTTTTAATTTTGGTGTATAACTGCAACTAAATTCATATCGGGACATTTAACTTTATTTTAAAAAAAATATATACTGGAATGAAAAAATATATATTTATTATTCCATTATAATATTGAGTTGCTATTTTGAATTTGCGAAAGAAAGTGCTTCATATCGATCAAGACTCCAGGACTCGAATTTTGACTGAGAATGAAAAAGTATTGATGGATATTGTGCTCAACAAGAATATAAGAAGAACAGAGAAAAAAAATAAAAAGTTAAAATGTATTTTTTTTATTCTATTTTATGTGGTACCTTTTTTCTTTTTGGTTCGTCCTAAAAAGAACGTCACCTTACTTGAATTTAAAATAATTTAACTTTAAAATTTCTTTTTTATCCTTAATGAAATGATTCTCAGCTAAACAAATATCTAAGAATTACTTTAGACTACAAGTTTCAAAAGTCTTTCTTTTTCGTATAAAATAGGACGGAGCCACAGAGGGAGTAATAAACAAATATTTGAGATTATAGAATTCATTATGTGTCATAAAGAAATTTAATCTTCTCACAATAATCGAGCTTGTGGATTATGTTCTCCCACAATAAAATAGATATAATTGTTAAAGAAGCAATTGTACCTCTCACTTTATATTAGTAACTTCTGCAAGCCCAAATATCGTAAATCAAATCACACAAAGATTGTACTTATTTGTAAGAAAATGTATGCATAAGAATGAGAAAATTTGATGCTTGAAAATGAAGTAATCCCCTATATTTATAGCTGACGAAATAGAATAAATAGGTAAGATCAACTTACCTATTCAAAACATGCATGGTATCTTTTTGAAAAAAAGATATGTTTTCAAAATCAGCAGATTCTTTCTACAAATCTTAAATTAATTAAATGGATATATTAATCAATAATATTAAAAAAAGAAAATTTTAAATCAAGTTAAAGTCAAACGAACAAGAACGATGATGCAAAATTACCATGAGAGTGACGGAACATAGGTTGAAAGCAAAAGAACAAAATATATAAAGAAACAAAAGAAAAAAAAAGGAGTAATGGTGGCACGTGGCAGTTGCTATCAAGGAAGGAGCTGTTTGTGGGTTATGACCCCAAACGCAATAAATAGAATTAAAATGATGGTATATTTTTGGGCGCCTTTGCACATGTCAATCCAATTATTTTTCCCCACAAAAACAAACACCATTAACCAAACATATCGCTGTTTAGATTAATTGGTCCCTACTCACACTTTAAATGATTTTAATTCCACACACACATACATAGATACTACTACTCCCATATATCTTTCATGGCCAAATAGAGCTGTCATGTTTTGGACATTTTTATTTAGCATTTTGTGCACTTATACCCTCTTGCTCCACCATTTTATTTATTTATTTTAGATTGAAGCTTGTATTGAAGCTTCGATTAAATCTGAATTGTATATTATAAAGTTTATTCTTAGATGATACTCTCGATAGGATTTTCTCTACGTTCGAACTCGAGACTTTTGATCAAGGATGAAACAACGCAGCATTGTGCATCATAACTCATGTTGATATTTCTTACAAATTATAGTAGAAGAGATGAGAGAACTTTTGGTATCTCAATTATTCATAAATTCGGATGTTAGTTTTTGTAGTATTTTGACAATGTATGTGTAACCTTCAGTTAATGGAAGGTGTCTTTATGATCTTTTTAAAATTATATTACTATCAAATAACAATATGAGTCTTACATAATGCATGAATAATTAAATGTTGGGATGATTGATAATCAAGTGTTATTTTGTGAATATTCATCGGCAAATATACCAAAATTGTATATTTCGATGGAATGATGGTCAAAGAGTCTTAGTCAAATATCAATAGTTCAAGGATATTTTAGACCCTTTTTCTTTATTTGTTTATTTGGTTGCCTAGGAGTAAAGACTAGTGTTTTTTATTTTTAATTAGAAATTTTAAATTTCAATCATTCAAAAATATGAAATTATCATTATTTAAAAGCATGTAATATCGAATGCGAGATTGTCAATTTCAAATGCAAATTTAATTATTTAAGAGTATGTCACTTTGAATGTGAAATTTTTAATTTTGGATGCAAATTTTAATTAATTAAATTTTAAGATAAATATCGAATATAAAGAGGAAAAAAAAATAAAAACTTGCATTCCCAAAGTCGCAATGTAATGAACATGTGAGATGGGAAATTATTGTATACTTTAAAAAAGCATAATAATAATCTGGATTGTCAACGCAATCATATTTTCCATTTAAGTAACAAACTTCACTACAATTTTTTCTCTTTTTATTTTTCTCTCTTCTTAATTTTGAAAGTAGAGCAGAAGAGGAATCTTTTTATCTATCGACATTAAAGATTAAAAAATTTAAGCTAATTATTATTTTTTTATTCATTTTTATTTGTTCATTTTAAATTTTATATTTTTTAGAAGTGATAATAATAATTAATAGAAATATATATCTATTTTTACTTGTTTGTCTTAAAAAATTAAGAGATAATCTACACTTAATTTTTTAAATTGTAATGACTACCATATATACTCGAATTTTGTTTTGAGCCCCAAATAATAGTCATCTGAATTATCTTTAGAATACTTTTATGTCTAATAATAATTGTCTCCTATATTGAAAATATATCTTCAATAGTAATTGTTTATTTTATGAAATTAATAAATAATTTTATACTTAGTTTTTAATTTATATTCATCTAATTATAATTATTTTTATATTATAATCTGTAAAATATTATTTATTATATTCAAAAAAATAAGAAAATTATTTTTATTATTTATTATTTATTAATTTCTATTTTAAGATAATAATAAATAATTATTACTCCCTCCATCTCACTTTATATGACATTCTTTTTTTTAGTCCCTTCCAAAAATCACCTTATTTGAATTAAAAACAACTTTAAGTTAAAATTTTCTTTTTATCCTTAATAAAATGATTTTTCAATCATATAAATATTTGTGGATGATTTCAAATTATAAGTTTCAAAAATCTTCTCTTTTTTTATAAAAATATCATGTCGAATCAAATGATATCACATAAAATAAGACAAAGTATTACTGAAAATATTTGTGATGTGAAATATATTTTGCATCATGAACACGTAAAAACACTAGATTTTTCCTGGTAAGGAGGTTAGAGTGGAATAAATGAAAAAGAAAGGTGAACAGTTCTAAAGCATGAGTATATGATCCTCTTACAATGACATGACATCAACCACATTCACTTTATGCCTGTCAATATCACCTTCAAAATAGGCCCTGCAATATAATCATTAAAAATTTTAATTTTTTTTAAAAATAATCTCAAAATACTAATAATACAAACAAAGAATGAAATAATAACAATTAATTAATTTTAATTATTTATCGTCATATAAAACAAAAAGTGCCCACGGAAGATAGGATGGAGGGAGTAATAAATAGTAATACACACACATTATTGCAACGCTGAATTTTCTCCCTGCAATTTGGAATTTAGTCACCTCCATTCATCATTTAAATAGTAATACGCTCACAATTTTTCAAATCTGTTAACAAATTTTATTTTGTTACACAAATTCCAATATATTACCGATTGAGCACCTATAAAATATAAATACACGATAAAATATTTTTGTTATATCTTTATTTCTGACTCAAATTCTTTTAAAAAATAATTAGTGGGTGTCTTTAAATATTCATTTATTCATAAGAACTTCATGCATGTTATAATTCATGTTGATGTGTATACTTAGAATTTGATATACAGTTTAGGAGATTGATTAACTTTATCTTCAAGAATTAATTCAATTATAAAACTTATCGTAACAAAAAGAGCCTGAATTTCATTTTCAAGCTATATATCTGAAAAATAAGAATTGAGAATATTTAATTTCAAATTAATAAAATCTGAAATTCTTTATTTATAAACGGTGGGACTTATAAGTTACTCCTCATGGCTTCCTGTGCGGCGATGTTCATGCAATAGGTCCTAAATCATGCATCCCTTAAAATTATATTATGTTGACCATGCTAATGTGACAATCTCCTAGGCCATTGTGCCCTAAACATAAAATTGACTTTGGACAAGGTCAAACTTTCATTTTCTTTTCACCTAGCCTTCCTTGTCAATACTTTGACCAAAAAATATGGCTGGGTTTCAACTTATTAGTACTAAAAAATTAAAAAATGAAAGAAAATGAAGGATTATGATTTTTTTAAAAAGTTAGTGTGACTTTTTGAAAAGATTGTAATTTTTTCTGAAGGGAATTTTTTTTTAAAGAAAATGTTGTGCATTTAGTGAGCTCAATTTTGTTTTTTGAGAAAAATATTTTAAATTCTTTTTTATGTACTGATTTTGTGTATTCTGATATTAAAAGTACTCTTTAAACGTTATTGTTTCTTACCAAAGTTTTAAAAGTTTCAGCTTTGGTAATGCAGATTAGCAATATCAATATTTGACTTCTCCCTTTTTTGTATTTCTTGTATACATTAATTCACATTTTTGAGAAATAAATATAATATATTAAAATCACCCAAATGCACATATATCATTCCATTAATCAATGATTTATTAATTATTAGTATGTATTTAGCTTATGGTAAATATACTATAACATTATTACCAAAAATACTCTTAACAAGATTTCATATATAGTATCATATATATACATTATATAGATAAGGTATAATCTCTCACTTATTTTTAAAAAAAAATCACAAAGGAGATTATTTTAGGAATTTATTCACTGTATTCGAATTATAATCATTTTGATTAGACTAAACTTTAGGAATTTAAGAACTTTTTTAGGAAATAAAATGATTGTACTTTTAGGTGATATGATAATTAACCCCTCAATCAAGAGGAGAATAATTTTCTGGCGTATTGCATGATCATTAATTTAAGTATGAGTTATGTAACAAAATAAATTATACTAAAGGATTGCAAGGTATAAACTAGCATTTTTAATTTTTAATTTAGATAATACCATTTCTATGAAAGAACAATCTCTGTCAAGATTCTCATATACCTATGAGAAACTTTGTCATTTCTCAAGGTAAAGTGATAAGATTTAATTAACTTCTTCTGTTCACATCCAACTTCCACCCTATCCTAAACGATGGACGAAAATAAAATTGATAAAAATTATATAGTTTTATTTACTTAATGCGCTACATATTAATTTAATTAATGCACGATATAAAGGAAAATATTAGCACATTAATTTGGTGCTCTATATAATGAAAATATTACTGCACTAGGTTATTGCCTATTTTCAGACTTTTTCAATGTTCAAAATAGTATAAATATTTGAATTTTTTTATATATTTGTCTTTTCTTTTGTTAAAATTTTATAATTTTTAGGAGATAAATTACAGTATATATTTATGACTTCACAAAAGATAATAATAAAAAATACAATTTATATTTTATTTTAAAATATTTTTCTTAAGATTTGTGCATTGCCTTTCAAATTCAATTAAAATGGCGGAAGGAGTATATAAAGTGTTCTTTTTGTTTATAAAGAATGATCCTTTTTTTTAGTCTATTTTAAAATAAATAATCTTTTTATTTCATTAGTAAAATTTTAATTTTTCTCTACATGTTTGATGATTATTTAATATATTAATATATTTTTTTAAATAAAAAATATTAAATAAGTGAGCTATATGTAAATTTTGTTCACCTTTTTTTTTTTTTTTTACATCAACCCAACCCCCCACATGCAAAAACTCAACCAACCTTACTCAAATTTCATCTCTCCCCTTCTTTATTAATTGTAGGGTCTCTCTCTTTCATCCTTTCTTTTTCTTTCCTCGTAAGAACAGAAAGGAGAAAAGCTCAAAAACATATATAAAGAAAGAGTTTTTTTTTGTTCTCCCTAGGAAAAGTAGAGAATGGAAGAGCCTGAAAGACTTACACCATGCAACAGTGGAAGAAGGAGAAGCTCCGACTCTATCCATTCACCCGAATTCGAGTTTTGGATGGTCCGAAACCCATCCTTTCCTCAACCCAATCAGCTCTCTGCCGATGAGCTCTTCTCCGATGGAGTCCTTCTCCCTTTAGACCTTCTTCAAAATGACCCAAATGCTTCTTCTAATAAAACTGAGACGGAACAGTCCGGGTCGGGCAGACCCGAAGCTGAATCTGGGGTTGAGCCTTCTGCTGCGAAAGTAAACTCCTCGGCCGGAGGAGGTTCTTTCACGTCGTCTAAGCGTTGGAGGGATATTTTCAAGAAAACAGAGAAGAAAGATTCAGGGGGGAGTAGTAATGAGGAGAATTGTAGAGAGAAGAAAAAGGAGAAGAGGAAAGAGAAGAAACTTGTTGGGGGAAGCAATGGGGTCACTGGGGCTGAGCTGAATATTAATATTTGGCCATTTTCGAGGAGTAGATCCGCCGGAAATGGAGGAAGTAGGTCTCGGGTTACGGCTGGATCCGGATTGGCGACCCGAAAGGTGAGTAGTGCTCCGTGTTCCCGGAGTAACTCCGCCGGTGAATCCAAGTCAAGGAAATGGCCCAGTAGTCCCAGCCGTGGTGGGGTTCATTTGGGCCGGAGCAGCCCAGTTTGGCAAGTAAGGCGGAACGTCGGCCCAGGATCCGGTAGCCGGAGCTCCGATAACCTCGTGAAAACTGCTGAAAAAGCACTCAGAAAAGAAGCACCCCAGAAAGAAAGCAGCACCAAAAAGGTAGTTAAAAAAGAAAGCGGCGAAGGTCGCCGGAAATTGGCATCAGCGGCGGCCGGCGGTGGACCTAAAGCTAGAGTCTTGAACTTGAATGTCCCCATGTGCATTGGTTACCGGAATCAGTTAGGTTGCAGAAGTGATGAAAATAGTGCCATAAATATCGCCGGCTCCGCCAGCGGAGTGGGTGGTGATCCGAGTGGTAGCAGCACGGTGACCGGTGAAGGGGTACGTGGCAGTAACTTATTTAATATCAAAAGCCTATTTACCAAGAAAGTCTATTAAATTAATACTGGTAAATCCAAAGTAATTTACACACTTTTTGAATGTGTTGGTGTATCTATCATCATCGTTTCCTATATTCCCCTATGTAACTTTTTGGTAATGTAAAGTCCTAACTTTTAACGTTTGCGACTCTGCATCTGTGTAATATTTGGACCTCAGTTTGGTACTATTACACTCTTGCTATTGAAGTTGAAGTGGTTGTATAATTTTGCCTAGTATACAATTACTTGTTCTGATAATATGTTAATTTGCTAAACTATTCTGTGTTGAGGTGAAATCAGTGTATGGGATATTGGGGTGAATTCAAGGTGGTTTGTAACCACGTAGTAAGAAATTTTTAACAGCGATAAATTATGGAGGTGAGTATGCGTTTGATTTACCAGTAAAGAAAGGGCCCATGGGACATTATTTTCATTCCCTCTTTCGTTACGTTACATCCATACAGGCACTTTTGTTCGTATATTGTCAATTTTTATCGACTGCCATCCCACATATTTTTGGTTCTTCTAACGTTTCATTCGATCAATAATGCCATCCATCTAAAACTAGTTTGTTTTGGTAGATGAAACATCTGCTTATCCAAATTCTATCTGAGCAACTTTTTATCTCCAACACAAACTTCATCTGGTATCTACCAAATTTTAGTTGTCCACATGGAGAATGAGATTTGTAAGGGAGTACAAATTTAATATTGATGATTTTTTAATTCAATATACTACATTTATCATAATTTTAGTATACGGTTGGAGATTTGTGAAATGAGTTAAATAAGATGAGAAATGGCACAATATTAATTGGGTCATTTACATAAATAATATGTTTTTTTAACCTAAATTACAAGTTTTTGTATAATTTTAACTCTTACCAAATATAATTATACTTTTGTTATTAAAAATAGCAAAGAGAAAGAGAACCTTTCTCTTTATTATTTTCTCTTTCTCTCTCTTTCTTTTAAAAATATTAATTAATTATTTAAATTTAAAATTTAATTTTAGATTAAATATTACGCAAATGATATTCTTACTATTCTTTAAACTAGAAGATTTGTTTTATGTAAATACATATATAATGCACTGACACAATTTTAATATATTAACATATAAACTAATTTAATTTTAGATTGAATATTATGCAAATGATGTTCTTACTATTCTTTAAACTAGAAAATTTGTTTTATGTAAACACATATATAATGCACTGATACAATTTTAATTGTTAATATGTAAATTAATTTAAATAGTGTTTAAATATTTAAAATTCAGATATAATATTTTTTGATACCATCAATAAAAATAAATAAATAAAAATTACGATCGTAATATATTTTGAATTCGATACTTCATATGTATTTATAGACATTTTTTAATGTACGTTGAGAATATAAGTAATACGGAGTATATTTTTTTAATATAATAATTATTCGAGAATAAAAGTAATATTTTCAATATAATAATTATTTTAATATCATTAATAAGAGAGAATAATAAAAAAAAACTATAATATATATTAAAATCAAGAAATAATACATATTATAAGTATCTCTCAATGCAAAAGGTGAATTATAAATATGTTAGTATGATTTAATTTATTTTACATTATTAAAAATATATTATATTTATTAAATAATAATAATAATAATAATAATAATAAGATTCATAATAATATATAATATTAAAGATGAAGAGTTAAATGGAGAGGGAGAGAGAAAAGGGAAAAAACAGAAAGAAAAGGACGCATAAAAAAAAAAGAAATTGAAGAGAAGAGAAGGAGAAAGAGAAAGAGAAAAAGAAGAAGAGGAAGAAAGAGAAGGATGTTATTATAATTTATTGATAAATTATGCTATAAATTATAAAATAAAGAAAGTACTCTAAAAAATTATAATATTCTACATATAATATATTAGAGAAAAAGAAGAAGAGGAAGAAAGAGAAGGATGTTATTATAATTTATAGATAAATTATGCTATAGATTATAAAATAAAGAAAGTATTCTAAAAAATTATAATATTCCACATATAATATATTAGAGAAAAAGAAGAAGAGAAAGAAAGAGAAGGATGTTATTATAATTTATTGATAAATTATGCTATACATTATAAAATAAAAAAAATATTCTAAAAAATTATAATATTTCATATATAATATATTATTTAGGTAAATACTCCATATTAATTTGTCCCCACGAACATATAATTGTGAGAATTGAAAGAGTCAAGCCCAACTGGATACTCTGGGCTATAAAACTTCTAAGCAGCCTTCATTTTTAGATGGGCTGGTGTATGATATTTCAGCTCATGGGCCGCTCCTTGTCAAATCTTAAAACATTCGAAAAATAATATAACTAGGTAAATATATGATATGTATTTATATTATATAATAATAATTTAAAAAAAGTTAAAATTTATAGCTATAATTAGAGTTTTATTGCTATTTTCTCGCTCCTCTCTTCCTCTCTCTCGCTCTTTCTAAAATATCTTGCCAGATATACAATTACATATGTATACCAGCTGTATATATGCAATTATTTTGACAGATATACATAGTCAATTCGACAGATATACATATACAATTCGGCTCTCTCCACTGTTTTCCTTCTCTTGCTTGCCTCTCTCCCCCCTCTCCCAATCTCACTTATCAGATATACAAATACATAAGTATATTAGTTATACATATATAATTATTTGACAATATACACATACAATTTGACAAATATACATATACAATTCATCTCTCTCGATCTCACTCGCCTCTCTTCTCTCCTCTAAGTCACATAGCCGAAGTTATGCCGTGTAATTATGTAAAATATAGCCATTTGACTATATCAAGTTTCAAGCCTAAACTATTTATAAAAAATTTTCTTAGACAAAGAATTATCTACTATATGTTAATATATTTCATTTTTAACGTACTATATGCAACAATAACAATAACATATTTAATAAAATTTTATTCATTAGAATCTGAGAAAAGTAGAATATATACAAATCTGTATTTATAGACATTTTTTAATGTACGTTGAGAATATAAGTAATACGGATT
>DF361733.1:2976-20109 GCA_000787875.1 Solanum virginianum
AAAATCAGAAGAGAATGATATCCTAAGCATCATGTAGCCTCCTGTTTATAGATGTGGTGCACAACACACCGATAAACAAGACTCTACTAGACGTGGTCTGTGGATACTCCGAGGACAAATCGCTCTGATACCACTTCTATCACGACCCAACCTATGGGCCGTGACTGGTACCCGATTAGGGCACCCAAACAACATTACCAAACCAGACTCCGATTTTAGTCACTATTAATTTTTGAAAATTTCGGCAAAGTTTCCTTTATTTTATTGACAAACTACCTGCAAACAGAAGATCCCCAACAGACAACACAGACGTACAAACAAACATACATATATACGCAGGCCGACAAGGTCACCGCTGCAGTTAAACCACCCAACAAACACAGCATAGGTACATAGTATCCAGACTGACCATAAGTCTCATATATACATAATATACAGACTTTCTAATATGACCAACAATATAAATGTATATCCCAGAGATACTGACTTACTTATTCGTTGACACATATAACTGCGGGATAATTAAAATAAAAATACAGAGAGAAAACATATCTCCACACTATCTCAGGGTCTCTGTTCAAGGTTCAGATTCAAATTCTAACATTTACCTTTTCGACATGCCAACTATAGAATAATCGAACCGTTGTATATCCAAAATATCAAACATCACATACCCAAGATATCAAACATCATACAATAGACAAGTGAACCATCATCCAAAATATCAAACATAAGATAAGTGAGCCAAACATCATACAACAGACAAGTGAACCATCATCCAAAATACCAAACATAAGATAAGTGAGCCAGAGAAAACCGCTGCACTCAAAAATTTGAATATCTGAATAAGAAAAATCAATATCAGAATGACAAAGACCAACGTTAGATTACTCAGACAACCACAAAAAGTCCACAATACACTAACACAATATTGAAAGCTACGCATAACAACTTTCATTAGTTCATAGCAGAGGTTTCCACCATAACACAAGATTTTTTTTCTAGACCTCTACATATTTACAAATTGAATATCAAGAATAGTACTTTTGTTGCGCAAATTAATAAACCAAGGCAAAATATACAATAATAGAATACATACTTGGAATCTCAAAATACTTAATTATCAGAATGAATGGCGTATAGCAAACAGAATGCATATTTAGAATCTCAAAATACTTAATTATCAGAATGAATGGCGTATAGCAAACAATTTCAAGTATAGGGCAAATATATATCATGCAAAAGTTGGACTGCTCGAATTACCGAGTCGTGCCCGCCGAACATGTTCTCTGGACTGCTCGGATGATCGAGTTGCGCCTACCAAGAATGTATTTTGGACCGCTTGGATTATCGAGTCGTGCCCACTGAGAGTATGAACTGGACCGCTCGGATGATCGAGTCGCGCCCACCAAGAATATATTTTGAACCACTCGAATTATCGAGTCGTGCCCACCAAGAATGTATTTTGGACCGCTTGGATTATCGAGTCGCGCCCACTGAGAGTATGAACTGGACTGCTCGAATTATCGAGCCGCGCACACTGAAAGTGTGAACTGGACCGCTTGGATTATCGAGTCGCAACCGACATAATGTTGACACTGGAATAGGTGAACCAAGGCGAACTGTGGCTCAGCGCTCACGTATTATAGTCCATCATATTAAACAGATTAATCATAGCACAATGTCAAACATAACGTGATGCCACACATCACAATCTGTACTACCCATTAGTGAGCCAAGACCGCTGCACTCACAGTGGGCCAGGGAAGACCGCTGCACTCACAGTCGTAGTCCAACATATCAAACAGACCAATTGTAACATAATGCCAAACACAACATGATGCCACCCATAATATGATGCCAAAGATAATATAATGTCAAACATACCATGATGCCAAATATGCCATAATGTCAAACATGCCATAATGCCTACTTTTCAACTCTTTTATCATTTACAACTTTGTCAACTAACTCATCCAACTTCCATAGTTAACCACTTATCCCAAAATCCCAAGCCTAGTACAAATACTCGTTTGACCATTGAAAACATAATATTAGGAATACTAAGTATTTTAAAACTGTCAAAAATTATGAAATCACATTCATATATGGAATCAAGGTAATATTTGTGTTATATCCTTCCCAAAATAACACATACTTTCTTTAACTAGTAAACTTTGAGTTCGTAGGAGTCACATAAATTTTAGAATCGAAAAAATGCAAATTTTTTTGCTGCTTGCTACAGTAACCCGAGAGGAATTGTGCTACAGTAACTATCCTGCTACAGTGACCATTCTATCTTGGTGTTCTTGGTTGCCTTGATTTTGTTTCTAAGTGGGAACTAATGTGATCTCACACAAGAGATATACATATATATAAATCTTATTTCCTCGGATTCCTTTTTGTCCATTTATACTTTTTCACACTCATTAAGCCACAAATTATTCCAAACTAGTCAAACTCCTTCAACTTACTTTCATTTATCATTTCCCTAAATCACAAGAGTATAAAACATCAATAACTGTTTATAAGGATGGCTAGGAATAGAATAAAGTAGGTGTAAGTTTGGATTACCAAGAGAAGGAGTTTTCTTCAAACTTATCACATTCATATCATTACTTAGTCATGCCAAAATATAGGAAGCTTTACATACTTAGTAAACGAATCAACTTACATAGTTGCCAAATTTATCATACTATAGGAATCATACTCTCCCATCCAACAAACATGAGTACAAAGGAGTTAAGGTAGGACAACTTCCTTAAGGCTACTAGGAAGGAACAAATGTTTGTTTTAGGT
Organism: Solanum virginianum; assembly: GCA_000787875.1. NCBI lineage: Eukaryota > Viridiplantae > Streptophyta > Magnoliopsida > Solanales > Solanaceae > Solanum > Solanum virginianum. The sequence continues at coordinate 5,776 of DF361733.1, forward strand.
CCAAGTTGGAGACACCAAGGTGTTTCTCAAACACAGTCATACTCAATATTTTGAACTAGTCATGCCACGAGAAGGAAAACTTTACATACCTTACTTCAGGGCTAGCAATACATGATATACATACTCAACCTATTCAAATACTTCTATAAGTTCCAAAAGTCCAATTATATCCTTTAAGCGCCAACCGGAACCTTAAAACGTCAAAACGTCACGTTTTATCTTCTTGACCAAAATTGGAAAAATTGGACAGCCTATAGTTCACATACATACTTAGCATACTCAAATACTTTTAAATACTCTAAGAATCATAACGCAACACTCCAACGCCCAACGTGAACTTCCAATGCTAAAACGCTACAATTCTTTACTTTCTTCTACCCAATTTCAACTAATAACTCAAGAATGAATACCAACCATTTCTAATGTTCCTTTTACCCTACAAGAATCATTTTTATACTAAACAAAACATAATTACAAGGTTCCAACACAAATTACTTCATATATAGAATTTCCCCCAATTTCAAACCCAGCTTATTCAACCTTCCAAATTCACCTTAAACAAGCAATTTTCATGGTTTCCTTTTCATATAATACCCCTTAACACATATACAAATCTTAATTTAACTCAAAAGAAGGAGAAACTCCACTTACCTTAACAACCCTTCAAGAACTTTAAATCTTCAAATCCTAATTTCCAAATGTTTTCTTGCCAAACCAAAGCTATTACAATGCTTGGGGAACTCCATATACTAGACTTGAAGCCTTAGAATTGAAGAAAGAATCAAAACCAATATTTGTTTTGAGGAGTTACTGTAGCATACTGTAGCAACCCAAGAAGGGTTGCTACTGTTCACCTCCCTCATCTTTTTTTCTCTAAGTGTTGAAGATAAAAATAATCAAGATCCCTCTTGAATATGTATATATAATATCCCAAAACCTTTTAATGAAATAATAACTTGGTCAAAAGAAACTTGGACCAATCACAATATTACACACTTGAAAATTCTAGAATTATATTTCCAACATATAAACATCGATAAATTTCTACTCACATACTAAAAGAAAATTCCAACTTAAATTCTCATAATCTTCAAAAATGCACTTAAGCATAGAATTTACCAAAATTTATAATATTGGTCCCAAAGTTTGGCATTATTCCAAAACACCAATTTATGGGCTCTAACAAGATGGTAAGTTAAGTTCACCAAACCTTTTACCCCAGGAGAGAGGTGAATTTCACTACGTGTCTTGGTCTATTCTCGTAGTGTGACATTACTAACCCTTACCTATAATCCCAGTACAAGCTCCCCTTGGCCCAGTTTGATTGATTAGAAGAGAACAAATCAATCGAATCCTGTTAATTAATTTATTTCTATTCATTACTACCTTGGTCCAGTCAGTAATGATAGGTGGATTCTAATATTGGCCACCATTAGACAACATGCAAAATGAAGAGAATTAATTACTACATACATGTACACTTTTCAAGAATTATAAATTATCCAATTTTACCTTGTTAGTTTTTTATAGTTCTCATAACCCTAGTTGTGGATTTAGCTACTTATTATTTGTATAGATGCAAGACTTATGAATTGGAATAACATAATAGAGCACTTACATAATTAAATGAAGCTCAAGTAAGTCCAAGCTTCAATGAGAATCACAAGATTATAATTAGAAGATCAAATCAAAGTGTTTCTCAACTCTCCAATATCATTTTCTACTCTATCTCACTCTAAAACTGCTGACTATTTCAAACTCTCTAAGAAAAATAACCTACAAACCTATTTATAATGTTTGAAATAGAAGTCCTAAACAAAATAGGATAACTGGGTCGGCACACTCTAAGAGATACATTGTGGGCCGTATAGTGTTTTATGACCCATAGTTGGGTTTTCATACTTTGTTTCTACAAAATTGGACTTGACTTCTACAACACCCCTCTATGGCCCGTAAATGTTCCACGGCCTGTAGAGGGTTTCGTCTGATGAAACTTCAGAAATTCCTTCTTCTCTGATCCTTAGGGTACAAGACCTGGTCCACGACTCATAAAATATTTCATGACCCGTCTGCATGTTTATAGATCAAACTTCAAAAATCTACCTCTCATTGAAATTATACACGAAACCTTCTTCACGGCCCGTAGAATGCTCTACGACCCGTAAAGGGTCTCGTGAATCCTCAAAATTAGTAACTTCTACATATTCTTCCCAAAATCAATACCAACCCTAAAATCTTGCAAACCAAATACAAAAACACATCAAATCCACTAACATTGCATTGATAACACAAAAAATTTTAAGTTTTAAGCATCAAAAGTGTTGTATTTTGATAGCACATGATGCGATTGATTTAAAGTATGTTGGTGATGGCTTAAAGTCGCCAAAAAGAGCTACGCTGATAGACAGATTTGACCTTTGGTATTCATGGTAGGTGATAAGGTATGGTTGAAGGCATCATGCTTGAAGGGTGTTATGATATTCACGAAGAAGGACAAACTTAACTTGAGGTACATTGGCTCTTTTAAGATTCTAGATCGAGTGGGAGAGGTGGCCTACAAACTTGCCTTGCCACCTATCCTATCTTTAATCTATCCTATGTTTCATATCTCTATGTTGTGATGTTACATGTCGGATGAGTCTCATGTGATCTGCATTTATTCAGTTGAGTTGAGCCCAGATTTGACTCATGAGGAGCAATAGGTGGCTATTTTGGACAGGCAGGTGAGGAAGTTGAGGACTAAGGTGATAGCTTTGGTGAAGGTCTAGTAGCACCACAGATCCATGGGTGAGACTACGTGGGACATAGAGATGGATGTGTGTGCCCGATATCCTCAGCTTTTTTAGCCTTTAGGTTTGTTCTCGAAAGCTCAAATTGAAATTTCGATAGTTTCAGTGGTTCCAAGTGGTGAAACTAACAATAGAAATGGTATCATTATAATTTTTAGAGTCTCCAAAGGTAGTTTGGATATTTTGAGTTTAAACTAGTTGCTCAGGTTTTATCGGGTTTCGAGCCAAGGAGGTCTTGAACTTCAATTTTGATGATTACATTGAGTCTGGAACTTCACTTTTGGTAGGCTTGTATGTTTCATTTGTATATATCAGATTTCAAATGAACCCTAAGAATTCATTTTGTGCGTGAAATAGCTTGTTTGGACTGCAATCTAGTGCAATCACTCTAGTACTCCGTGTTTGCAGGGTTGCTCTCTGCATTCGTGGAGTGTTATCCTCCTTGACCTCTACTTTCGCAGGGGGGGTCTCCATTTTTATGGACTGTTAATATCCCAGGACTCTATATCTATGGATGGAAGCTCCGCATTCTCAAAGTGTCAATTCCTATCAGCTCCGTGTTCGCGGAGTGTATTTGATGCTTGAACCAGTAACTTTATTTAAAATGACGAGTTTCACCATTTTTCACCAATTTTAATATTCTAAGCTTGGATGTTATGAGACATTTCAAGAATTTTCAAGATAAGACTTTTAGGTAACGAACTTCTAACCTATATCTTCAATTCTAATTAATTAAATTGTGATTTTAACATGAAAATTGGGGATTTTAATTGAAGAAATTGGGGTTTCTCGAACATTATTTTTTTATATAAAAATAATAATTGTGAGTTTATTTTAACTTCTTTTTCAAACCAATTTTCACCGTGAGATTCTTTATTACGTGGGGAACGTTGTCATAAAAATTTCTAGATTTTGAACACTTTTTTGGGTATGAATGTTTTGGACCATTCTGCTTTTTTTTTTATTCTAATTGCTTGATTTTAGTGTCATTAGTTTCATAATGTAATTGTGATGCTATAGTTGATTAGATTATGATGATTTGGAGTATCGTAGGAGGGAAAATGTCATAGATTTGATTTGATTGAGACTTCTATTAAGGCAAGTGGACTTGTAACCTTTTGTTATGTATGATTGAACCTTGTATTATCCTATGTGAGTGGGTTGGGTAATTTATGGCATAAAATGTGCTAGAATTATACTATTGAATACTTTGATCATGTAATTTCGGATTGGGCGATTATAATTGCTGTGAATCCTTGGCTTGTGAGATAATTGTGGCATTGTGAATACTTGAAAAATTGTATATTTTCTATTATTGATATTGAAAATGTACTTATATCGAAGTTTATATGGATATTGAGGTTGTTATTATATTGAGATTGTATTGTGACTATCGGGTATCGATTGTTGAATGAATTATTCATGTGGATATTTTGCATATTCTTATACTTATGAAAATAATTATTTGTGTAATGATGAAATGTATTGTTCGATGTTCCATTGATGATGAAAAACCAAAGTGAAATAGTTTCTACTAGAAAAAGAAAAGAAAGAAAAGAAATGAAATGTTGAAAAGAAATAGTTGCGGCAAGATATGAAAGTAAACGCCGAAGAGAAATGGTTCCGGCAGATACATGGTCCATGTGAGCCCTCATGGATTTTGATCTGCAGTTATCAGCAGATGTGTATTGTACAACAAAAATGTATCATGACTACTTGACATTTCACTGTATGGTTCACATTTCACAGCATTCACTCTATTTCATATCATTATATTTTTGAAGTTGTTATATGCACTATGTGTGATGTGTGCTTTGAGCGTTGTACGTTGTTAAGATTGAACTATGAAAAGATTGTGATATATGTTGATAAATTGAGTCTTGTACATTGTGGGGACTGGACTATGTGTATACTGTGTTATGAAACTGAAACTACCTATGTTACTGAAAGACTATTGTACTATTGGATTATGGGAATCGATCGAATATTCTGGGAAGTTGATCTATAATGTGTATATGTTTATATATATATACACAAAAAAATAGTATAATAGACTCTATATATTAGCGATTTCTTTAGGAGTATAAAAGCCTCCATTTTTATTCATCTATAATACAAAATAACAAAACTTTAGGAATATAAAAGTCGCAGTTTCTATTCAGCTATAATAAAAAATAACCACAACTCTATATATAAAACAATAATCGAATAAAAATTCTCATGAGTATATATAAATATCACAATACTCGAATCAAAAATTGGATACTATGAGGCTTTTTAGGTGATGGGAGTCTTGCTATTAATCCATGCTCCATACTTTCTCTTGGGTGAGGTTGAGTGATTTACAAACACCCTCAAGCACTGACCCTATATATTTGCGGTTTCTTTCCACCCTTTTGAGGGATCCTCCATAGAAATGTGCTTGGTTAAGATATTAGAATTGATGAGATAGGTACCATAACACTGTCTGTTTAACTTAATGGACAGCTAGAAAACTTATATATTCAGCTATAAAACCAAATAAGTTATAAAATATTATTAAAGTATATAAAAGTTTTATAGCTAAATATATAAGTTTTCTAGTTGTCCATAAAGTTAAACAGATAGTTTTATGGTACTTAGCTCTTCAATTCTAATATCTTAACCAAGCACATTTTCACGGAGGATCCACTCAAAAGGGTGGCAAGAAACCGCAAATATAAAGGGTCAATGTTGTGAGGGTGCTTGTAAATCACTCAATCTCACCCAAGAGAAAGTATGGAGCATGGATTAATAGTAAGACCCACATTTCATTCTTTTTTGATCAAAAACCAAGCACATTTCCAAAGAGGATCCGCTTCAAAAATGGGAGTCTTGGACTATGGGAATCGATCAAATATTTTGGGCTGTTGATCTATAATGTTTATATATATAATATAGATAGATACACACATGCACATATTATGTTGTGCCAGGATTTTTCTGAGTGCAGGGTATAGTTTGGTAGTATAGGATTGGGTGGTTAGGAGTACTTGTGTTCTTCAGTGCTTTACTTCAGCTTTAGTTTCTATTTTCTGAGTATCGTGTTGTTTGGTGCTTACCCCTCTTGCTACATTTTTGTAGGTTGTGAGCTCGGTCCCTTTTGATAGATTTGTCAGTGTCAGGATCGAGCTTCTAGATTCCTTGAAAGGTAGTCGCTTATCTATTCAGCAGACCCTCGAGGATTCTTTATTATGTTATTTGCTATTTAAAGACTAAATATTAAGACTTGTATTTTCGTTTGAGTATTGTTATTTAGAGGCTTCTACATGCAACACCAGTTTTGAGATGGTTTTAGTTTGAGTTTTTTATACTTACCTTCTATTTTATCTTCTATTTTTATTATTGTATTGGACTATTTAGGTTTAGTTGACTCCCTTGATGGGTTAGATAAGTGTCATCACACTCGGATTTCGAATCATGACATAATATGAGAATAAACAACCAAAAATATATGATAATATAATAATAACAATAATAATAATAATAATAATAATAATAATAATAATAATAAAAATAATAAATACTACTACTACACTACTGTCATTGATGATGATGATGATCATCATCATCATCATAATAATAATAATAACAATATAGTAAGTACCTAGTAATAATGATAACAATTAAAGTAATTTATAATAAAATAATAATAATAATAATAATCAATAATAATAATAATATAACAAATACATTTTGAAAATTAAGAATGTTAAAAATATGTAATTATTTGGATAAAAGTAAATATAAACTCAATTACTTAAAAAAATTAAAATACCTATTTTAATCAAATGACAATCTCAAAAGAATTTTAGGTCGGTCAAAATTGGGTGTCTGTATCAAAGTAATCGAGATATTCTTTTTGTGTATAGTCTTTGACCATAAGTCTAGCCTTATATTTGTCAATAGTGCCATCAGCTTTCATTCTTCTTTTAAAGATTCATTTTTTATCGTAAAAGTTTATTTCTATGAGGAAGATCAACCAGTTCTCATGTATGATTATTTAAAATTGATTCAATCTCACTATTAACTGATTCTTTCCAAAATAATGATTCAGAAGAAAATATCGTTGATTTAAAAGACTGAGACTCATTTTTAAGGAGGAATGCTACATAATATGGTCCAAAAGAAGTAGATGTCCTTTGATGTTTACTACGGCTTGGATCCTTTTTATTTAATGTACTTTCCTTTAGTTCTTGTTGAGCTCATTTAGATCTTTTGCTTGATGACTTACATTCATTTCTATACGGATAGATGTGTTCAAAGAACTCAACATTATTTGACGTAATTATCATATTAACATGAATTTCGGAACAGTCAATAATTTTTGGTCCAATTTTTACCTTTTTTGGTAAAGAAGCTTATACCTTTCTAAATACCTCCACACTTAAAAATTTTCAAGTTGAGTTTTCTTCTATTCCACAATTCATATGAAACAAATTGAGTTTTGTTATAGGATATCCTACTGAGTATCCAGTTAGCTGTAAGGATAGCTTCTCCCCACAAGCTTTGCAGTAAACCTAAACTTATTAATAAAGTATTCATCATCTCTTTTGATGTTCAATTTTTACTTCTCGCAATTTCATTTTATTGTGTTGTGTAGGCAACAGTAGTTTAATGAATAATACCATATACTAAGTATAACTCTGCAAAAGGAGATCCATATTCTCCACCTCTATTACTTTGAATTATTTTTATATTTTTATTCAATTGATTCTCCACTTTATTTTTTGTATTCATTAATATGTCAATTGCTTCATCTTTACTATTAAAAAAATACGCGTAAAAATATTGAGTGAAATCGTCAATAATAAAATACTTTTTTACACCACGAGATGATTTTGACTTTGTATCAAATATATCAGTGTGAATTAAGTCTAAAGGATTTGAATTCCTGTCAATAGACTTATATGGATGTTTAACAAACTTGAATTGAACACAAATTTTATATTGTAATTTATTACACTCGAACTTAGGCAATATTTCTAAGTTGATCAATTTTCACAAGATTTTGTAATTGACATGTCACAAACGTTCATGTCATAAATAATTTGACACAAGCAAGTAAGAAAAATCAGAAATATTGAGTTTGTAAAGACCCTCTATGAGATAATTTTTTCCTATAAATATTTTGTTCTTACTTGTTATAACTTTGTCAAATACAGATCTTGTTTAAAGCCACCACTTGTTAAATGTCCTTTTCAGGAGGACCTTTTCATAACCTTCAACTTTTGTATTGCAGAAATACCCATGAACATAGTCTCTTTGGGTTCAATAAGAGCATATAAATCAAATGCTTCTTATAACACAAACATGACAAATGACTTTTCATCAATGTTCATATCTATACAAATAGTTGTATCTTAATATACATATTTTTCATGAAAATTATAATATTTTAAGTGACACTTTTTCATTAGAGAACGCAACTCTTTTAAACAAGTATATATTTAATTTGATGACTTCATACTAATCATATCATATCATATACTAGTAAAAGAGAAACCCAATGGCCACAATATTAAATATACTTCAAGAATTTTGTGGGTCAACATAATACAAGAATGTCATTTCATATTTAATGTTTCCACACTTAAATTAGATACGAATTCTAATTTTATCTTTATCACAAAGTAAAGAACCCCCACATTTTAAATATGATCTCAAAAATATTTTTCAAATACTTGAAAATAATTATTCATGTATTTATTTTCTCATGCTTTCAAATGTATACTATCAAAATATACATTGTCAGTATAAAACCTCTTTGGAGTTAATATTCTACCAAAAAAATATGGTACTTCAACGGTTTTTTCTTTAATTAAATTTATACCACTAGATAGAGTGTCTGGTGGCCTTTTATTAATAATATAACTAAAACATCCTCAAGAGAAATAAGTACAAGCAATGAGGGCTAGACCTTACCTTACTAATTCTAATGAGGTAAGATACTCTGCTGATTAACATGCATGAAGAAAAAAAAAGCTAGAGAGAACTAATTATGCTATGATCATCACAGAGTTTATAATACAATCTATGATGATTTAACAAATGAGGATGCTTAAGTAGTGTAAGATTATAAATGACATTATGAAATTTAAGTAGTCAAACTCAAACGTTGTCTTATAAAAATATAAACTAAAAAAGATAGATTGCCCTTCTAAAGTAACTTGAAGTATTTTTCCTCTTGTCTTCTTCTTCACTTCTGTTTAGCAATACTTGATAGTTCATCAATTCTTATTGGATTTATTAAAACTTGTTAAACTTGTTGACACTGTAATATGATTCTATTTTGCCAGACGCATCAGCAGATGCCTTGGAACAAACTCCTCAGTCATCTTACCATCCCTACTATTTTTTCTTTTATGATTCATTTTGTTATTGTGATGTTGTCTAGGAGAAATATCTGCCTCCCTAGCTACATTTGCAAAACAATAATTTAACATATCCTCTTGCTCACCTTCCTCAAAAGTATCCTCATCTTGTAGGTTAGCAAATCTATTTGTGAAGAAAGAACTACTACCGCAGTCTTGTAGTTGCTTGTTTGTAATAATAGGTGTAAGTGAAGTCAACTCTTTAATACTATAACTCACCGATGCATCGACAAGCATCTTGTAGTTGCTTGTTTCTATTAATACGTGTAAGTGAAGTCAATGCTTTAAAACTAGAAGTCACCATTGCATCAACAAGCCCTTTGTCACCAAGTTTTTGAACATCAATACCTGGTAAAACCAATTGTCACACCTCTAATGAAGATGAATCACTGTGAATGCCACTTCCCTTAGGTACAAAAATTGGTACTTCATGGCTCAATTTTCTATGAAGTGCAACATGGTCATCCTGTTCCTCCACCTGGTTAGCCCATCAACTCTCATTTGTAACACCTTTTGCCTCACTAGAAGTAGCTACATCTTCAGACGGTAGCTTTCCAGAAGAGACTTGCAATGCAACAACTAAAACCTTTGAATTATTAGTTTCAGGTTCAACATTATTTTATTATGTAGTTGCAAGTTCATTCCCAACACTCACAATCCCTACAGCTATAACACTTTCTTTTTCAGTATCATTACAAATTACTTGCTGCCCAACTTCAATTTGATGTGTTTATTGTCCAGAATTTTTTAGTTCTGATGTTACAATGGAATTTTGATCAAGCACATGATCTACATTCAAATCAGCTTTCTCTTCATCCAAAATTTGACATGCATCATCTTCTTTATACCTTGGACCTCATCAGAATTTTTTAGAGCATTATCCAAACTTGTTTTAGGTACCAAAAGTCCCTCCTACACTAACATTCGATCAACTAACATAGAATTGATATTCAGTGTTTCCTTCACATTACGTGCATTATTCTTATCGTTAGAGACTTTATTTCTAGCTTTTTTTTAATTCTAGAAGTCTCGTGCATTACCTTGCAATTGTTACACATTGTTTGTTTTGTCACCTTGTTTTCCAATGTCATCTTGATAACTCTCTCTCCATTTATTTTATCATTAGTCAACAGTCAACATCTTCATGACCTTGGTCCTTATAACAGGTACAATATAAAGGAAGATTATCAAACACAGCCTGTTGATAGTGTTCAACAAGCTTACCAGATTGTTCATCTAGAAAATGCATCCTTACTCGTTTCATATGTTTGTCCAAAAGATAAAGAATGACCTTAACTCGAGCTGTGCTAGGTCTTGTCTTATCTTGAGTAGTTTTATCTATGGCTACTAGCTTACATATAGCCAATGCAATGGATAACAAAGGTCTTCAAGCAAAAAGATTTGGCGGCAAATCCCGTAGTGACACCCATGCCAAAGCTTTTGAAGTTTCTTCTTTGGGATTAAAGTTTTGTGTTCATGAAAAATTACGAAACAGATGTTGTTTCCCATTGAAGTGAAGATAACTAAACTATTTTGAAAGAACGGAGCAAAAATCTTCATAAAGATTGCAATGAATTAAAAGATGTCAAGCTGCAAGCGAACCAATTAAACAATGCCCTTTGATGGCCAACTATTTTGGAATTAATTTTCTCAATTTATGTAAGCTTGGTGCACCATAAAAAAGCTTCATAATCACTACTTGATAAAGTCCTTGTTCAACCACATACTCATCTAATTCCTTAAAAGTAAACTGGATTGTTGGTTCCTTGTGTATTAATTAAATAGGTTTCAATGTTGTTTTGGTCACTGCTATAGGATTAGTATTAATTAAAGATGTAGGAGCCATGGGAGAATTCTACAATTTGTCTCTCCCACAGTTTGAGACTGGGGAGAGTCAACGGTAGCCATGGGAGACTTCTACGCGACCATTCATAGGAGCAGTCGCAGGTTAGGTTTTCTTCTGAAGAAAAATGAATGTTATGTGTAGAACGTACAATAATTTCTTTTCTTAAGTGTGTCTTTGGTACTTTAACTTTCTTTGACAATCTTTCCAAAATATTAAAGTTTAATTCGTAGTGGCACCCATTGGAGGAACAAATTCATTAATTTTAAATTACTAGTCTTTTTTCCTATGTCACAATTAGAGAGACTACTCACTTAGTGTTTAAAAAATTAACACTAATGACTGCATCTTTGTATGATTTGTTTCTAGTTAACGATATATGAAGTTTTTACATTCTTTAAATTATGAACAGAATGAACTTTGAATGTTGATAAAGTTTTTATGACTTCAATTCAGTTTCAAATTCAGACGGGATAGAAAATCAAGAAGTTTTAATATCTAGAAACTAAAAGTACAACGTTGTTTTATCGTTGACAATGAAGTTTTTATATTCCTCAATTTAAAGGAGTAGAAAATTAAAAGATTTTAGTCTCAAAAAATCAGACATAATTTCACGAAGTTGAAAACTACAAAGGTTTTTAGTCTCCAAACAAAATACAGAGTATTAATAATAAAAGTATATTCTATGTACATCACATTATGAATGTCTATCCTAAAATTTATGAAATAAATTTCATAAATTATAATGGATACAAAAAGAAATAAACAAGGGAAATAAGGTTAGAACTCGATTTTTACTCCTATTGGATCATATCTATCTCTCTGCAATGATGCCATACAAATAACTTTTCTTGTTGTCAAATGTCACTTAGGTCTTTATTCATGATCAGTTTCTTTGAATTAAGTTCATCGAAAGATACCTCCAATATTAGATATACTACACACAATAACATTTCTTTGAACATATCAGAATCATACAAACACCATGACAATAACTTTTAAGATATATTGTGCTCCAATCTAAAAAAATTTCTAAACAAATCATAGGACGACCACAGATAAAATAACAACAAATACATTATAATTTTCTTAAATAGATAAAAAAATAATAAAACAAAGTAATTTTCCTAAGATTTTTGTTCAACCTGTATTACTAAAATACTTAGACAAAAACTTTTATAATACAAAATATTTGTAGAAAAAATTTTTATGGAACAAAAAATTTGTGAAAATAATAAACACAAGGATTCTAACAAATTTTCAAAATCAGAAATTACAACTAGTAATGAAAACAGAATCGGTAAAGAAAAATAGAAACAGATAGAAACAAAGAAAATCGAGCTCACTGAATGCACATTGTTTCCTAAAGAAAACTATTCCCCTCAAGTACCCAAGGTTAACAAAATATATCCTCTCAAGATAGAACAATTTTATTCACCACTGTATTGGTGCAAAAAAAATAGTGTCAGCAAGCCACTCAACGGGAGCAAAGTACACTAGAAAACTAGATTTAATTGTGCAAAAGAAGAAAAACTTCAGAAATTTCAATCACAGAAATGAGAGGAAAATGTTCTATTTATATACAAGAAAATATGCTTATTATGCCTAAAGGTCACAATCATTAAAACAAATCATAATCCTTTGCAAAAGTTACAACCTCTCAGAAAAGTTGCAATTCTTTAAGAAAGATCATAATTTTTCAAAAAAGTCGTAACTCTTTATTTGTTATTCACACCTTCCAAACCTCAACATAAATGGGTTTCCTCCTTTTGAAATCGATTACCCTAGGTAACATAACTACAATTGGTGATTTGCATGCAGGACAGTAACTTAGGTTTTTCCAGTCCTCTTATGAAGGTGAAGGTCAAATTTCACCATGGCGCTTAGTCGGCAACCGTGGCATGCCAACTAACCGTTACCTATTGTCCCAGTCAACCTCCCTTTGGTTCAGGCTTGGTTGATTAGACGAAAACACATCAATCAAATTTTGTCATCTACTTTCCTTTTCCTATTCGTCACTACATTGGTCAGGATCGTGATAGTAGGCGAGGTTTGGTGTTGGCCACCACCAAACAACAATAATAATGAAGGAAAATAGATAATATATGTAAAACTCCAATCAAAGAAATGCGGTCGGGATCGTGTTAATAGGCGGGGTTTGGTGTTGGCCACCACCAAATAATAATAATAATGAAGGGAAATAGATAATACATGCAAAACTCTAATCATGGAAATGCAAGAAACCTAGGTCATATCTGTCTTGACCCCAATCTAAGGGTCGTGACTGGCACCCGTTTGGAGCGCTCGAACCATATAATCAAACCAGACTCCCACGTAGGTTACTATTCATCTATGAAAATTTTGACAGAGTTTCCTCTATTTTACTGACTAGCCACCTGAAATCAAAAAACCCCAACAGAAAACGCAGCCCCCCGAAGAAAGGGGATCAGTACAAAAGACGTACCAAATATGTAAAGCAGAAAGCACAAATATACTGAGTATAATAATCAACAGAAGTGCTGGAATTGAACTCAAGTACAATATTAGGCAAACTATCTTCTTTTGGATTTTTCAAATATCAAATGGATGCATATCGGACAGGAATGATGGCGTCCTCCATACTTGCGCCATACCACAGTATCATACCAGAAAGTTTAAATCTCCAAACAATCTCCAACACAAAGTGCAAATGTAGGATAAGTGAGCCGGCGTCCCTGAACTCAGTTATCCTGTAATAAATGTGACATAAAGCCACCAAACCAAAGGCCCAATCTCACCTCAACACCACTAAGAGAAGCCGACCCCGCCGTATCCAACCAACTTCGAAAAATATATATATATATATATATATAGTATATTAAGACGACCATAACCGGCCCGAGAATCGGTTAATGAAATTATTGTTAGAACCCGTATATTGATGTTTTGGTACCATGGCCAACTTTGAGACTATTGGTGTTATTTTCAGGAAGTGTGACACTTGAGTGTGCTTTTGAAGAATTTAAAAGTTTAAGTTAGAATCTTTGTATAAGTATGGGTTTATGAGCTTATGAACATTTACATGTACAAGTGTACACTTACAAGACCAAGGATATTAAATCTTTCATTAAGTATTTACAAGTGGAGAAAATACAAATTCTAGAAAACTAAGTGTGTAATGTTGTGATTGGTTCAAGTTTATGTTGATTAAGATTTAATTCATTATGTGGCCATGACTTATTGTTATTATACTCTTATATTCATATAATATACAAGAGGCCACATAACATCTTATATATGTTCATATATGTTGCAAGAAGAGGCTCAAGTG
>DF361733.1:26401-47382 GCA_000787875.1 Solanum virginianum
GAATTTCAAGAAATGTATGTTGCTTAAGTTTTCAAAAGCATAATGGAATATTCATATTCACATTTAACTTAGGATTACGGAAATATTGGAATGGTAGAGAATTATTCATATCCCATAATAACGGCATGGAGTATTGGAATGGTAGAGAATTATTCATATCCAACAATAACGGCATGTATGCACTGTTTATTACAAGTTCTTACATTAATTGCAGAGAGTTAGTATATAGGTGGCTTCAAATTTTCCAAACTTTCAAATCTAACGAAACTAGTTAATTTACATGATAATCGAACGGGTCAAATTTATATAGATGTCAAACTTGTCCTTCTTTAGGAACAACAATTTTATGGGTAGACATACTTTTAATATATAGGGATCAAAGTAGAATAATTTATTTGCACATTAGGGAGGAACAAATGGCCACTTTAGGCTTGAGTTGGAGACATGAAGAATTTGTCAAACTTCACTATACTTGATGATTTCAAACTAATCATGTCACAAGAAGGAAAGCTTTACATACCTTACTCACTCCACCAAGTCACTCCCGATGCTAAGTTAGTTCAACTTACGCCTCCAGGCATTCCACGCCTACAATTACACCAATAGCGCACAATTATTACTAAACTTACTCCAAAATTCTAAAAAAATTTCGCCAGCATATCCCCCCTAAACTAGGCCATCCCGGGGCTCAAACTTGGCCCCTCTTTAACCAACAACAACAACAACAACCACAAGTGCAAAACAACTAGAAGCCATTTCAACTCCGAGATTTCAATAACTGGCTAACGAAACTCATTTCACACGAAAACTGAAAAACAGGGCCAACACTGCCTTAAACACATACCCAATATGTTCAAATACCTTTACAAACTTCAAAAGTCCAATTATAACTTTCTAGCGTCAAATAAAACCATAAAGCGCTAAACGCTCATTTTCACATTAGTACTATGAACTACAAAACTGGATAGCCACCAATGTCCACACATACTTAACATACTCCTGCACTTCTATATACCCCAAAAAGCGCAACACGACGCTCTAGCGCTCAACATACACTCCTAGCGTCAAAACGCTCCAATTCTTCTCCAAAGAGGCTTAATTTCGACCAATACATGCAAGGATGCATACCAACTATTCTAATATTACTTCCACCCCACAAGAATCATATTCAAGCTAATTAAACCCACACATTTGAATTTTTAAACAATAAAACTCATTTGCATTCAAAATTTCCATTTTGAATCTTATAGCTCACAAGCTTGAAACTCAATGATTCAACCCAATTTCCTTGATCATAATACTCATTTAACAATCCCCAAATCATTTAGAAGCTAAATTCTAACTCAAAAGAGAAAGAATTTTGATTTACTTTTTTAACTCTTCACACTTTCACAACTTTGATTGCGGATTTCCATGCATTTTCTTGATGAACTATTGCTTCTACGATGCTTGGAGGATCCAATATACACACATGTACTCACATATCCGCTTATACGCATAATTATATTTATACCATTATTTCCTTATTCTAAAATTTTGAAAATTGACACAGAACCTCCGAATTTCCCAGAAATAGTAGCTGTGATTCCAAGTGTCGTAATTGGCCCAACGTACCAAAGTATGGGTTCTAACAGACTCAATGTTAATCCAAATGAATATGGGCTACCATGCAGTGCTGCCCATAGTATTTTTTCACTCAAACCCAACACAAGTTGAATCAATTAGCAGAACATAAGCAAACAGATTCCTTAATCCAATCTTGAACTTAATAAAATGATTTCCACTTAAACCATCTGGCTATGACCAAAGGATACAACTTGATATATGTCCCTCAAACATTACATAAAAGTAACATAATTTCCTCGACAAAGCAAACAACTCTAAATATAAAGAGAGTTCCAAGATTAATCCATTCTCTAATCCCGCTAACTACTATTTAAATAATATTTATGCTGCATTTGGATATGAAAACAAACCATCTTAAACAAAGAAATAATACATAGAGATTAATATCATAGTTGATTCAAGCTCATACTTTAACACCACTTACAAGGAGGATGCAGGGGATGTTAGAGTGTTAATGTCGATAATCTGAACAGACCTGATTTGGGCTCAACTTGACAAAAGATGAACTAACTTATCAAACTTAATACAAAGTATGGATTCTGAACAAGGAGGCAACATGTACGAGCAGCAGATTCATCATTTTTGAAGAAAATAAGAAGATAATTTTTAAATATAACATCTCTTAACAAAGATCTCATACTACTGCGTTTGATATTTCTCAGACATATATGCGAATCCAGGTACTTATCATTCATGACAGCAAAAACAAAGGCAGCAACTAAGAGAACTTCCACTTGAGTTCTCAAAATCCAATTTCGAATGAAAATTGACAAATGACCAAGACGAGACAT
Organism: Solanum virginianum; assembly: GCA_000787875.1. NCBI lineage: Eukaryota > Viridiplantae > Streptophyta > Magnoliopsida > Solanales > Solanaceae > Solanum > Solanum virginianum. The sequence continues at coordinate 28,819 of DF361733.1, forward strand.
ACGAATATGAAGTAGGCAACATTATCAGGGAATAAGCATCCATTTAAGACTGAACAAGCAGAAACAAACATGTTCATATCGACCCTTCAAAAAGCAAAATTACAATAACCAACATTGGTCATTGCGAAATTAATGTTCAAGACCATTCAATGAACACAGAGTGGAGGCTTTCAAGCACATAGACATAGAATAGTTTAACCATGATAGGATCCAAACAACAATGAATACATCAGAATGATACTTCGGATAAACAAACATTTCCTCTTGAACTCGATTAAGGCAAACTCATATTAAAGCAAGACGTAGATGAATCCAATATGGCTATCAACTAAAGAAGACATACAATAAATGAAGAGAGGTAAAGTTTTACCTTTTTCGGGGCAGTGACTTGGGACGACGAGCTTGACCAGGCTTCTCCACCACCAGAGCTTTGTCTTCCTCGGCAAAGTCTTCGATTTTAAGACCTTCAAAATCGAATGGGTTTATGGGAAATCAGTTTGAAAATATGGGAACTATAATTAGACTTTTGGAATCATGGACGATGATGAAAATTGAGTAAGCTTTGACTAAGGTTTCTGATTATCTTCCTTACTGTCCCCCTTCTCTATCTCCCTAAAGGTTCAATTTATAGGGGCGATTAGGGTTTGAAAAATGGAGAAAATGCAGGGTTGAATGGGAAAACGGGATCGTTGCTACAGGTGGGGAGTAGGTGAACGTTAAAGAGTTGTCGAGGGGTTGTTGGGGCATGCGGTCGATTGTTGTTTTTTGGGGTTTGGTTTCGCCTGGTTTTCTAGGTTCTTGCTGGCTCTGGTTTTCCTTGGTTTCATAGAAGAAGAAGAAGAAAGAAAGGAGCAGGTTGTGGGCGTGAAAGAATAGAAAGAAAAGAGAATTGGGGGCGCATGGCCCCACACGCAGATTAATTTTTTTTAATAAAATACATAAATATTTTAAATTGTTAAAATTAAAGAAATTTAGTAATTTGTAATGTGGATGGTAAAAATTCGGTGTCAACACAAGACCCGCCCAATTTGACCCACTCAATCTCAATAATTTTAACGTATTGTTATTTACTTTTTATAACCACAATTTGAATTTCAACTTTAAAAAATAAAAATAAAAATTTATAAATAGATAGATTAATCATAGAAAGTGTAAAGTAGATAGAAAGCATACATTACATCAATGAAAGTAAAGAGTCTTCAAACAAGTTGAAATTGAAGATTAAATTGGGCTCAATTGAAAATTCTTTCAAAATGGGTTGAGGCTTGAATGAGTTAAGATTGAACCCACTTAAAATTATCTTGAGCCCAACCCATAAAATTTTTAAAAAAATTATAAGAATGCACTACTTATCTTTCCATAATTCCTTGTAGGCCCATTCCTTTAAAAAAAAAAAAGATTACAAAAATCTCTTCTTCTTCTTTGTTTTTTAACTTTCTCTCTCGTCTCTATTGATACAAACAATTATATTGCAAAGAGGTAATTATGCCTAACTAACACCTGTCTAGTAGGTGTCAGTTCAATCACATCAATTAGTATATAGTTATTAATTTTGTTTAAGTTGAATTTGAAATCCATTTATCCAAAAGAAGGAGTATGTGAAACGTTTCCCTATTTCACTTTTCTTCATTTTCCTTTTTGTCCTAATTTATTTTTCAATTTATCTTTCTAAGAGACTTGTTCTTCATTACAATGGAGTCTACTGATTCACCTTCTCACGATAATAGTCATGCATTACCAAAAATCGACAACATTAGTCACCCCATAGGTATTCAACCAAGTGAAGAATTGTCACAATCATGCCGTGTGGAAGATGAAGAAGGTTTCTAAGGTTCAAGCGTCGAAGAAGAACAATTCGAAGAAGTTTGTTAGGTCTACATCCAAATCTCGAAGTGATGAAACCCGTTCAAAAAAAAAAGAAAAAGATTAGTACCGTTGTCTGTCAGACCTTCCTTGCCAAAGGTTCAAATTTTTTGCATTGTTTTTGTTTGAATTTTTTTATCACATTTAGTGGTTTGCAATATGATCTGTATCAAATACTTTGCTCTTGATTTTTTAGCACTGAAAGTGTAACACTTTAATGGAAGTCGCAACAACATTTGTTGTATCATTGTCTTTTTATGTATTAGAGAGTTTATTCTTATATAAGCAATTTGATATGAATGTTGTATCAACACTGTCCCTTAATGAAATATTTTTGTATTTGTGCATCTTTAAGGGTTTGTATCGCTGATATATGAGCTGTAATTTTTGTATCATTGTTGTTATGATCATCATACAGTATCATCCTAATATAACATAAGAAATATATGTACAGGAGATAGTGTAATATTTTATGTTATTTTTTAGTAAAAGAGGTTGTGCACTTTATATCATTGTTATATAAATATTTAAATATGTATCAGTCTTTGCATTTAATATGCACATATTTACTTTATATCCGTCTGTATTTTAAAAAAATATATAGAACAAATGTATCAATAATTTGTATCATTTTTCATATTTATTTGTATCCATATTTAAAATATAGAATTTACTCATTGTATATGTTTTAATTTGCATCAATTTTTCATATTTATTTGTATCAGCATTTCAAATATAAAATTTACTCATCATCTATCTTTTAATTTGTACCAATTTTTCATATTTATTTGTATCAACATTTTTTGTATATGACTATATTTTTATGTATCACTGATATGTGATCTTATGAAGTCACTGACTATAATATGTAATGCCCAAATTAATTATTGTATTAGTATTGGTTTTGCTGTCATTGTATGAATTGTGTCATATATTATGTTTTCAATAACTATGCATTTTTATATCAGGCCTTTTTTAGTTAATTATTTGTATCAGTGGCTAGTGGTGAGACCTCTTTGCAGCCAAAGGCTCGTATATGTTATTTCTTTCAGTTTCAGTTGCTTTCGTTTAGTTTGGGTTAGTCGTGGCCTGTCAGGTACTTATTCTCTAGTCATGCTTAGTAGAGGCGTCATAGACTGATAGACAGTATTTAGTATTCCTTTCAGATTGTTGACTTTTCCAGTGGATGTTTTTATTATACTTCATACATGAATTCAGTGTTTGTGTTTACTTCTAGCTTTTTATTATTGTTTAAGTCTTTCGCTGAGCAAAGTAGCAAGATCAAGTGGTTCGCTTAGGGGCCAGCAATGGTTCCTGAGTGCCGGCCACATCCACGGTATAGACTCGGAGCGTGACAACAAAAATCATTTGATCATGAGTAAAACGTATTCAAATATTCAATAAGCAATGAAAATGAACAACAAATTGATAATTAAAATTATTAATGATGTAAATTGGCACAAAAGAAATCAATTCATCTTTTAAGAAATTCGACTTATGTTAGTTAAACTAAAATTAGAATTTGGAATAAAGTTGACCATAAAAAAGGAAAAATTAAATAACTATACAATCTACTTTACCATAATTTCTAATAATCACTACTGTTTGAAAAAAATGATAGATATCCTTATTTCTCTCTCTCTCTCTCTCTCTCTCTCTCAAATACATAGTCTATACTTTCACACTCCTTTTTAATGTAACCTAAATTCGCTCTTTATTTTAAATAGTCTAATCAACATCATCCTAATCCATCTATATTTCAGTTGTCTAATAAAATCTTTTATCAATTAATTTCAAATTCAAATTTTTATCATTATTTTAAAATTAAACTAAAAGAAAAAGAACTGAAATGTTTTCACTTTTTCGCCAAACCCAATTTCTTCTTCTTCGTCAAAACATTCTTCCATATCCTGTCACTAATACAGATGGATTCTTTACCATTATTTTGGCCTTGGTCTTACCCGGTTACCCTCTGGTAATGAAAACATTCCTCAACCTGAAGTTGTTCCACCAATTACAGTTGTTCTCTTCATATTCCTTGTTGATTTGAGGTGTTACTATGGATTCTGATCCATCCTTTAGTATAGATCTCGCACAGGTTGGTGATCATCCTCAGTCAAAAAATCTTGTTCAAACATAAAAAGTTCTTAAATCAAAAGGACATCCTCAAGTTGTAGAAGTTCTTCAAGTTTTGCCTCATTTGAAAACTCTCAAATTTCCTTGTATCAAGTTACCATACATACTTATAATTTTTTGTATCAAGTTTGATTCTTTTTATATCAATTTTTTTTTGTTGAAACAAGTTTTATTGCATCAAGTTGCAAACTTTGAGATTCGTTTGTATCAAATTGACTTATATATTCCTAAATCCCTTGTGTCAATTTTGATTCTTTATGTCATGTTTTTTCCTGAATCAAGTATCATTGTATCGAATTGCAGCTCTCACATTTCCTTATATCAAGTTAATATGCATACTTATAATTTCCTTGTATCAAGTTTGATTCTTTATATCAATTTTTTTCGTTGAACAATTTTCATTGTATCAAGTTGCAAACTTTTAGATTCTACAGTGTTGAGACATGATCCCAAACTTATGCGTATCATGCTTAAATTTCAGTAAATTGTCAAGTTAATGAAAATATAGTCTTTGCTATTTTTTTAATCGGAATGAGGTATAAAGAGTCTCATTTGTAATTCCTGAAGGTATTATACGTATATACCATCAAACTAAATACATGTTATTATAAATATCATAACTTGTATTTGATACATATTACTAAATGCATATCACTAAATTTTAAAAAAGGCAAAAAAAATCTCATCTAGTCACATAATCCCACGATTCACGCAATCAAAATGTCATTCAAACTCTTCCCATTTGATCCTAACTGAATCACTTAAAAAAATTTCAAAAATTCAAATTGTTTTCCTAAAATAGTTTTGTGAAGGAAAAACAAACAGAATGAAAATTGAGGTTCATTTGTGAATCAAAATCGAAATTTAGAAGCAAATCTTGATACAATACTTGATTCTTTAAAAAAAAAGATTGTAACTGATTCTTTTTTAAAAAAATTCAAAAATTTAAATTAATCTCCAAAAATACTTGATACCAGCCAAATGATACCATCCAAAAATATAAAAGATCATTTGATAAATATATTTAAATCATATAACTTGATACGTAAAAATTTATATGTAAGATAACTTAAATAACTATATTTTTGATACCCTGATTAATTTGATACTAAGAATCTTGATATTTGATACAAAGGAATTTGAAGAAAATGCAAGTATAAGATGGGGAAAAAAAAGGAAGATAAATATTGATTTGATACAAGGCATAGTTCTAACAATAAAACTTGATACAACCAAGTTAAAAACTATGTTGTTGAACTTGATTCAACGAATAGCCTTTTCAATTTGCATGACATCCAACTTGATACAAGATGTTTTTTGAATTATAGTTTGATACAATGAAATTCCAAGAGTAATGAAGCATAAACTCTTCCTCTTCGTAGTCAAATCACACTTCGGATTAAGAACAAGAGGAATTTCTTCAATTTATTTCACTGGGGAAGATCTCTAATTATGAGACCTATACTAAAAGAAATATTAAAATTTATACAAACACAAAAATCAAATGATGAAGAAGAATAAATTCAACAAGAACCAAAAATTCTATTAAAAAAAAGGAAGATGAGAATAACTATTGATATTTACTCCTATGTCGTTCTTCGATATTATATCATATTTTGATTTTTTTACTCATCTCGTCTATCTCCAACTATGCAACAATGACTTGTTTGAGATTGGCAATAATTTTGTTTCTCAAAATGATTTTGCTTCTACATTTTTTGTTGATGGAGATCTTTTGTAATATAATTTGAATTTTGAAACTGAACTGAAAAGGAGTCAATTATAATCTTATAGTGAGAGTTTGAATAGCAATTTGATTCCTTGATTATTGGGTGAGAGTTTGAATGGCAATTTGATTCCCTAATTTTTGGGAACTGTTAATTGATCTTCGATTTTCCCCCTTTTTAAAATCAATCAATCATGTTTTTATGTATCAATCAGGTGATAGCTATGATGGCTATGTATTCCAAATGAGACAACTTTAAGGAATTTTTTTTATAACATTGCAAATTGTAGGAACAAATTGAAATTTGTCCCTTACAGTGTGAGATTTCTAAAATTTATACTAAAAAAACACAAATAATAGCAGAAAACAATCATAAACTTGGGCCTTCATCTAAATTCCAATATTGGGCTGATAACCTGATTCATTTTGTCCTATGTTCTGAAGATCATTTTATAGGTTTTAGCCCATTTTCGGAATGCAACATAACTTTGGGCCCATTTTAGTCCATTTTGACCATGTATATGAATTGTATGTCATCTTCTTCCGCTTGTATATTCGCTTTCCTTTCTTGTATTTCACTAATATTATATTGACTTCATAATATTGGGCTTATTGGCCCGATGGGATGATGCAAGGCAGAAGCATAATCTATTGGACTTGTTGGAGGAAGTTTATGCATGAAAATAAAGACTTGACCACAGTATTTTAACTAAAAATTACACAAATACACAATATATGTTACCAAAATTCTATATAATCCCAATCGTTTAAATTAATTACAAAATTCTCACCTTTCAACTTCTCTCACGCCTCCATTGATACAACCCACGCCGCAATCATGACCCCTAACTGACGCCCTTTTCCTTATTAAATGCATTGCTTCCTTTTAAATTTTTAATTGAATTAAAACTCAAATCTTAAAAAAGTTAATGTAACAATCCATGAAATGAGAAGTCTCACATCGACAAAACACAAGAGAAATGCTGGGTATATAAGTAAAAGATTAGTTTTTATCATAATTATTATTTATTAATTTGAGAAACACACATACATCTCTTATTCTACTCTCATCACAGTATTGTACTATACTCTCTTTTTATTTTAAAAAATTATCACATCACACTCCACATGGACCAAGCATTCCTCCTTGACAAAAAATAAATAAATTATAGTATTAGTTAAAATAAATATTAAAATATTATATTTCAAAAAAATTATAAAATATTTTCTTACTCCACTATAACCCCACCCTCACCCCGAACCAACCAATGTTTTAGTATTTTTTTTAAATCTTTGTAAATTTTCTTTAAAGAAATTCTTACTTCATCTCCCTCTCTTCTCTCCCCCCCCCCCCTCTTAAAATAATAATTTAGATATTATTTTAATTTTATTAAAAGAAAATTCTACCCTACCACCTAATCCTTTGATTTTTCTCATTTTTTAAAATTTATGTTTTTTGTTGCAAGATTTGTTTTATTTCTATTATTTTCGATACACAAGTAGAAAAAGTATTTTTCTAAAAGTATATATACACTGTACATATCCATAAAATTATGAAAATATGTAAAAAAAAAAATAATTAGGAGTAGAGGGTTCGATAGAGGTGAGATAAAATTTTATTTATTTCAAAAGTAATACTAATATCAAATTTTTTTTAAGGAGGAGTGGAGGAGGGGTGCCGTTTGAATTTTTTTAAAAATATTTTATAAAAGAGATTTTAAAAAAAAAGATAGGGATGTTGGGGGTGGGGGTGGAGGGGGTACGCGAGTTAAAAAAGTAATTATTTTTTAAAAATAAATTTTTTGAAAAATAATTTTTAAAAAATAATATTTTCTGGAAGAATATTAATACCTTAATCTAACTTTTAACTAATATTAATAACTTATTTAATTTTTTTCAATGTGAAATATTTTATCCATGTGGTATGTCATGTAACAAGATTTTTTCCACTAAAAGAGAGAGTATATTACACACATCACTGAGGTATGTTTCTCAAATTAATAAGTAATATTTAAATATGAAATTCAGACTTCCAATATTTTATGCGTGAAACTAAAAAAAAGGATAGTTTAAATATGTTTTGACACTTATCTAAAAAAAAAGTTCCTTAATAAATACTAACCTCATTAACATCAATTATTTATTTATCATCTTTATCAAAAATTAATAAATATTAACCTCATTAACATCAATTATTTATTTATCATCTTTACAAAAAATTAATAAATATTAACCTCATTAACATCAATATATTTATTTATCATCTTTACCAAAAATTTATCACTTAAGAGGACTCCATTTCACTTAGGAGTCATTTGATGTGAAGAATAAAATATAATAATTTTTAAAATTATTCTATTTGATATTTAATTAAAGATATTAGATAATTTTTGAATTATTTATTCCATCATTTATCTGTATGTATATTATATCTATACTATATTAAAATGGTGAAGGTCTTAGAAATGTTGATTGAACTTTTTACCCTTTATTAAAAGATTTCGCTTTAGATAAAATTATCGTTTCACCATTTTTCTTCAAATTATATTATTATTTTAATAATATTAAATATTTTTCTTATTGTATTTAAATTCCTATAAGGAGAATTTTCTTTCAACTAAAATAGACTAAAATTTAATAAAGTAATTGAATTCAATTCGGAATTGGACAAAGTTAACACGTGAACTTGAATCCAATTTGGAATTGGATGAAGTTATCATGTGAAATTTAATTTGGATTTGAATTTTTGGATAAAATTAATGTAAAATATATGAAAAAAAGATATTAGAAATTTAGATGTATTAATAGTTAAGGAACCCTATATTATTTCATACTTCATAGATATTTTTCTTTTTTTGTGATAGCTTTTTCTTCTTCTTTCTTTTCTCCATGGAGTAAGTATTTTTGTTTATGATCAAATTATCAATTTCGGAATGAAGATTCTTCAATTTAATTTCTCAAACGAGTCTAAAGGTACAAACGATGTTAAGATTTGATGTGATATTGCGTTCAGAAATAATACATGATATTTAGTAGAATACGAAGTAAAAAAATTCATTCAAAAATTATTGATTAAACAAGGAAAATTATATATATATTTGCATAAGTACTATCAGTGTTGTTTCATTATTTTAATATTGATGATTTTCTTCATGTCATAACATGATCTATTGTTTCGAAAAATCATCAACAATAGACAAAATAAGTTACTATTTTATCAAATAAATATTATTATATAGTTTCTCTTTTTTCAACTTATACAATTGATCAAAATCATTTATTTATTACCTATTGACATTTAACAGTCTGGGGTTCGAGCCTTGCATATGGATAAAATTCTGTTAAGAGCTCTACTCCTAAAGAGGTCCTATAATGTGCGATTTAAATGTAGTCGAAGCTCCAATGCGGACATCATATGAGGAAAAAAAAGGACATACATAGAATCAGAATTACATTTAATTATTTTTTCTATGGAAAAATAACATATTTATAAACTTGATGATATGAGATGATAATATTTACATAGTTATTTATATATAGTTGTCACGCCCCGAGCCTACACCCTAAACGTGGCCGGCACTCGGGAACCATTTATGGTCCCAAGCGAACCATTTAGCCTGGCTACTTACTCAGCGAAAGACTTAAAAATAGTGGAAAGTCTTTAATTAAGCAACATAAAACTACTAATCTTGTCGGAATAAATGAAAGGAGAAATAACTCAAAAGTGAAGTCAATGAAATCAGAACTGAAGTATCTAACACATAGTCTATGGAACCTCTACTAAAATAGTCTGAAAGGACTACTGAGACAGGCCCCAAGTAGTCAAAACTAAAAATAAATACTAAAAAATAACATAAACAACTCAAGAGACTTGGACTAAGAAGAGGCAAGTAGCCAGAACTAAAAATAAATACTGAAAAGCAATATAAACAACTCAAGAGCCTCGGACTGAGAAGAGGCCTCACCAAAGACTGGAAGTTGCCAGGTTTTCAACGGAGCGGCAACTAAGGAACTCTATCACCTGCATCTGCATCATAAAACAGTGCAGGTCCTAAGGAAGTCAGTATGTGGAATGTACGGTATGTGAGATGGCCAAAATATTTAATCAGAATATCATGATACTTCTCAAAAGACATAAACATAATTCATAATATAATAGCAATAATCGTGAACACTTGTATGCTGAAAATAACATGCTGAAAACTGGTAAGTAAAACATAGTTCTTAGCTTGGGGAGTTTCTCTAACCGATAACCACCACTATGAGCTCCGTGGTGATATAGCGTCTTGCCCACGCTGCCAAAGTCGTCCCGTACTTTGCCGGGGTAGGGGACGAATAACTAGGGGAGTGGATCCATCCCAAAACTAGGTCATCTCAGTGGCTAATGAGGAAGGTACTGTAGTACAATCCTATCCTATGCTGGCTAGATAGTTTATGACTTCGAGTAATTAATTCTACTCTCACCCATATTGATGATCAATACTATTTTCAAAAATATTATATACCTCATAATTAAGACTTAGAATTCTTCATATTTGTTTTCTCGGAAACTTAGCCCAACTTATTACTCAGTTTTCTCATCTGACTTCTTTAACTTAACTGAAAACTAGAATCAACTCAGTGACTCAAAATATGCTAGATTTTCTTAGCTAATATGCAAGATTAAACTTCTTAAAATGCGCTTCTTGAACTTAAGCTCAAAGGTACTCAAACTAGTCTTTTCTTTTCTTGAAATAATATCAAGATTTTAAAGAAAACTCAACAATAATAAATCTTGATCATAAATGAATATAACTTGATAATAATTCTTTAATTGAGTGATATAGAGACCAAGAATCATAATGTTGGGATTTATCATGAAAATCAATATACTTTCAAGGTTTACGGGTATTCAGTCTCAATTACGACTTGAAAGTTCATAGGTGAAAACTAGCTTTTATTTCTAAAAATATTATCAAAAATAATGATTTTTAGGTGGCCTTACATACCTTGGATTGAACTCTGGGTGAATTGGACGAATTTTCTTAAAGAATTGGAGATGAATTCTTGACTTTCTTTACGCTTGAACTTTTCTTGGAAGGGTTTTTGAATGAATGAATGAATGTGAAAAAAAAATGTTTTTGAAACTTAATACAACTTAAAAAAAGATTTTTTAGGATATGAGGTGTGGAAAAGGTCTAATTTACCCTTCCCTATAAAAGAAACAAAACTGCATCGGAATAACACTAGTGCGCGACGCGCACTAGTGTAAATTCCTACTTTTTCTCAAAATTTGATTTTCGTCAACTTCCAAAAAAATTCCAAGTGTGGTTCCGTGTCCTCTCTGCGTCACGGAATAGGCACGGAAACCCCACTGTTTTTTATTTTTTTGGAAAAAATAAATTGCATTTTTTCATGTTAAAGTCAAGTCGAGACCATTTTCTGACTCAATTTTTCACACTGATCGCAAATTCAGTCTCGAATTTGCAATCGGAGCATGGGAAGACACATTACGCGCAAGGTCAATTCTAGGGGTATTTTTATCTTTTCACGGGGGTGTCACAATATCTTCTCCTTGAGATCATTTATCCTCGAATGATAACGGTACAAGGAATTCAGCTCAAAACAACAAGTTTACCACACTCTAAACTAACATGTCTTAAGTAGGTAAGTTTACCTTCAAGGTCCTCATTTAGGCTGATGAACAAGTGCGGATACTTGGCCTTCATGTCCTCTTCTGCTTTCCATGTGGCTTCTTCCATGAATTGGTTTCTCTACAAAACCTTCACCAAAGTAATCTCATTGGTCCTTAATTTACGAACTTCCCAGTCTAATATTTGCATCGGAATCTTTTCATATGACAACTTGTCCTTAATACCCATACTTTCATCCGGGACACCAGAGAGGGATCTCCCAAGCACTTTTTAAGTATGGAAATATGAAATACCAGATGTATAACACTTAATTCAGTTGGTAACTCTAATTCGTAAGCAATACTACCCACTCTTCTCAGGATCTGATAGGGGCCAATATATCGTGGGATGAGCTTTCCCTTCTTCTCGAATCTCATAACTCCCTTCATTGGAGATACCTTCAAGTACACCCAATCGCCTACCTTAAACTCCAAGTCTCTTCTTCTAACATCAGTGTATGACTTGTATGACTTTTGTCGGCTCTAAGCTGCCTTGAGCCTCTCCTGGATAACCTTCAGTTTTTCCATAGCCTGGTGGACTAGATCAGGTCTTATCAATCCTACCTCACTAACTTAAAACCACCCTATTGTTGATCTACACCTCCTCTTATAAAGAGCCTCATATGGTGCCATCTGTATATTGGCCTGAAAGCTATTATTATAAGAGAACTCAACCAAAGGTAAATGATCATCCCAGTTATCTTTAAAATCTATCAGGTTTGTATAGTTTGCTCTGCTTGCCCGTTTGTCTATGGATGGAAAGTTATGCTAAGATTCACCTTCGTACCAAGCCCCTTCTGAAAGGACTTCCAAAACTATGTTGTGAACTGAGCTCCTCTGTCTGAAATAATGGATATAGGGACCCCGTGCAGCCTAACAATCTCCTTAAGATAAAGTCTAGCATAATCCTCAGCCGTATCAGTTGTCTTGACAGTTAAAAAGTGAGTTGACTTGGTTATTCTGTCTACTATGACCCATATCGAATCATGCTATCTACGGGATCGAGGTAAACCTGTTATGAAATCTATATTAATCATCTCCCATTTACATTCTAGAATTTCTATATTCTGGGCTACTACAAGGCCTTTGGTGCTCAACCTTAACTTGCTGGCAATTTGGGTATCTAGACACAAACTCTACAATGTCCTTCTTCATACCACCCCACTACCAGACTTCTCGCAAGTCTCTATACATCTTTGTTGCACTAGGGTGGATAAAGTATCTGGCATTATGAGCCTCAGCCAAGATCCTATCTCTAAGGCCGTCAATATTTGGCACACACAACCTGCCTTGGTATCTGAGGACACCACCTCCCCCTTTTGAGAACACTAATAGTTTCTGCTTCCGAACATCTTATTTCAATTGGAGGAGGATGGGATCCCTGTCTTGCTTTTCTTTCACTTCTACCACCAAGGATGACTCTGACCAATTTCTGACAATGACCCCACCTTCGTCAGAATCTTCAATCTGTACCCCCAAACGGGCTAGTCTGTGAACCTCCTTAGCTAACTCTTTCTTTTCATCCTTCATATGGGATGTGCTCCTCATGGTCATCATACTAAGAGCATCAGCAACTACATTAGCTTTACCTGGATAATAGAGGATACTTATGTCATAGTCTTTCAGCAGCTCTAACTATCTCCTTTGTCTTAAATTCAGCTCCTTCTGGCCAAACACATATTGCAAACTCTTGTGGTCCGTGAAGACATCCACGTGCCCACCATATAGATAGTGTCTCCAAATCTTCAGAGAAAACACCACTGCAGCAAGCTCAAGATAGTGAGTTGGGTAATTCTTCTCATGAATCTTAAGCTGTCTGTAGGCATATGCCATTACCTTGCTTCTTTGCATTAATACACAGCCCAAGCCAACTTTGGAAGCATCACAATAAACCACGAAATCATTAACTCCATCTGGTAGGGATAAGACTAGGGTTGTGATTAGCCTAGTCTTCAACTCTTGGAAGCTCTTCTCACAAGCTTCTGACCACTTGAACTTAGTCTTCTTCTGAGTCAGCTTAGTCAAGGGAGTTGAGATAGAAGAAAACCCATCTATAAACCGTCTGTAGTACCCTGCCAAGTCAAAGAAACTTCTTATCTCTATGGGAGTTATGGGCCTTAGCCAATTCTCTACTGCCTCAATCTTTTGGGAATCCACTTGGATACCCTTACTACACACAATGTGCCTCAGAAATGCCACATATACCAACTAGAACTCACACTTAGAAAATTTAGCATATAGTTGTTGATCCTTAAGGGTTTGAAAGATAACTCTAAGATGGTCTGCATGCTCCTCCTTATTATGGGAGTAGATCAGGATATTATCTATGAACACAATAACGAACATATCTAGGTACGGCCTCAACACCCTATTCATAAGATCCATGAAAGTTGCAGGGGCATTTTTCAGCCCAAAGGACATGACTAAAAACTCATAATAACCATAACGGGTTATGAAAGTTGTCTTAGGAATGTCTTTCTCTCTAACTTTAAGCTGATGATACCCAGATCTGAGATCTATCTTAGAAAAATAGGTAGCACCCTGAACTGTCCAAATAAGCCATCAATTCTGGGAAGAGGATATTTGTTCTTGATGGTGACCTTATTCAGCTAACGGTAATCTATGCACAATCGAAGAGAACCATTTTTCTTACGCACAAAGAGCATTGGAGCACCCCAAGGTGAGACACTTGGTCTAATGAAACTCTTATCTATATTTTCATCTGTAAATTTAACTTTTTAACTCCAAAGGAGCCATACGATATGGAGGAATAGATATGGGTTGACTATCTGGAAAAATATCTATCCCAAAGACTATCTCCCTATCAGAAGGGACTCCGGGAAGATCCTCGAGAAAGACTTCTGGGAATTCATTCACAACTGGGATGGACTGAAGAGATGGTGCCCCAGCACGAGAATCTTGAACTCTGACGAGATGATATATACACCCCTTAGAAATTAACTTTCTAGCTGTAAGATAGAAGATAAACTGACACTTAGGAAAAACTGAGCTACCCCTTCACTCTAAGACTGGTTCGTTAGGAAACTGAAACTTAACTATTCTAGTTCTGCAATCTATGGAGGCATACCTAGCATGAAGCCAATCTATGCCTAAGATGACATCAAACTCTACTTTACCTAACTCCACCAAATCAGCTACAATAGTCTTATGATAAATGGAGACTGGACAACCCCTATAGATTCTTTGGGCTGAAATAGACTCTTCAGTAGGAGTAGAAACACTGAAAGGCTCAAGAAGGCATTCTGGTTTGACCCCAAACTTCATAGCTACATGTGGGGTTACAATGACAAAGTGGCTCCTGGGTCTAATAATGCATAGACATCATAAGTAAAGATTTTGAGCATACTTGTAACCACATCTAGTGAGTTCTCCTACTCCTGTCTGGTGCCCATGGCATACAAGCAGTTTGTACCCCCGTTTGTCCCTGCTGTAGTACCCCCATGAGGTGGCTTACCCTGCGGTGCTGAAGAGACTGTCTGTGACCTGGTATTTCTCATATTCTACTTTCCCATAGGGCAATCCTTCAAGAATTGGCCCATCTAACCACATTTGAAGCAACCATTTGTGTCTATAAGGCACTCTTCGGGATGAGACTTACCACATTTACCCCAAGTAGGATAACGGTTCGCTCCTTGAGCTACACTACCCTATGACTGGCTGCCTGAGAACCTGCGGTACTGTGAACTCTACTCATTCTTGACTCTTTGTATAGGTGTACTAGCAGATGAAGGTATCGATCCGACTGGCTTAGGCTGGAAGGATGAGTGACTTCCACCTCCATCCCTCTCTTGCCTGACTCCTGGCCAGATGTCTTGGCCTTCTTGCTCCTAAACTCCTCCTTATCCTGCATCTTCTCCTCCTCTACCTGCTGAACATATGTTATCAGATAGGCTATATCCATATCCCTAATCAACATCGCATTTCTGCCCTCTTTCTTAGTCATTCGGGAGAGCTCGGACACGAAGAGATCCATCCTAGTATGCATGTCTGCCACCATAGCTGGAGCATAACGGGACAGCTGAGTAAACTTGAGGTTGTACTCCCTTACGCTCATATTCTCCTGCTTCAGATTCAGAAACGTCCTTACCTTAGCCTGCCTCATCTCCCTAGGAAAGTACTGTCCCAAAAAGGCCTCCTCAAATACCGCCCAACTAATAGCTGGCACCTTATCTGCCTTGCTCCCTTTCCACTGATCAAACCAAAGTCTGGCTACCCCTTTGAGCTGGTAGGCAGCTAGCTCAACTCGCTCAGTATCACCAATACGCATAACCTGAACACCTTCTGAAACTCCTCAATAAAGTTCTCAGGAACCTCTTTCACGTTAGACCTTGTGAACTCTGGTAGGTTCATCCTTAGAAACTCCCTAACTCTGGCAGTATCAGCCCCATCATTCCTGCCATCTCCCTGGCGACCTCCCTAAGTAGTGACTGCCTGAGCTAAAGTCTGAATGGCCTGGCAAAGCTCAGTATTGGTAATTTCTGCCTGCTGTGGCTGCTCCACAGGCACAGCGAGACCTCTAGGCTCCTCAGGAATGTGGTCAGGGTGGTTTGCGTTCCTCCTGGCTAGGCGTCCTCTGCCTCTTACTAGTCCGTTAGCTCTGCGATGAGGCATGATCTAAAAAACATGGTGTGAATGCACGAGTTAGAAGGGACTTCATAGAGATAGTGAACGCACGAGTTAGAAGGGACTTCATAGAGATATACTCTGAAGCATGAGACAAAGAACAATAAGTAATGATGACACTTCCTAATGTCTTGTAGCCTCCCTATTATAGATATGGCGTGCTTCACACCTATAATACGGACTCTACTAGACATAATTCCATAAGCTCCCTAGGACTCTTGAACTCTGTGCTCTGATACCAAGTTTGTCACGCCCTGAGCTACACCTTGGACGTGGCCAGTACTCGGGAACCATTTCTAGTCCCAAATGAACCACTTGGCCTGGCTACTTACTCAGAGAAAGACTTAACAATAGTGGAAAGACTTTAATTAAGCAACATAAAACTACTAAACTTGTTTGAATAACTGAAAAGAAAAATAACTCAACAGTGAAGTCAATGAAATCAGAACTGAAGTATCTAACACATAGTCTATGGAACCTCTACTAAAATAGTCTGAAAGGACTACTGAGACAGGCCCTAAGTAGTCAAAACTAAAAATAAATACTAAAAAATAACATAAACAACTCAAGAGACTTGGACTAAGAAGAGGTCTCACCAAAGACTGAAAGTTTTTAGGTTCTCAACGGAGCGGCTGCTGAGAAACTCTATCACCTGCGTCTGCATCATAAAATGATCCAGGTCCTAAGGAATTTAGTGCGTGGAATATACGGTATGTGAGATGGTTAAAATATTTAATCAGAAAATCATGATACTTCTTAAAAGACATAAACATAATTCATAATATAATAGCAATAATTGTGAACATTTGTATGCTGAAAATAACATGTTGAAAACTGGTAAGTAAAATATAATTCTTAGCTTGGGGAGTTTCTCTAGCCGACAACCACCACTATGAGCTCCGTAATGATATAGCGTATTGTCCACAATGCCAGAGCCATCCCATACTTTGCTGGGGTAGGGGACGAAGAACTAGGAGAGTGGATACATCCCAAAACTGGGCCATCTCAGTGGCTAATGAGGAAGGTACTGTAGTATAATTCTATTCTATGCTGGCTAGATAGTTTATAACTTCGAGTAATTAATTCTACTCTCACCCATATCGGTGCTCAATACTACTGCCAAAACTATTATATAAATCATACTTAAGACTTAGAATTCTTAATATTTGTTTTCTTGGAAATTTAGCCCAACTTATTACTCAGCGTTCTCATCTGACTATAAATCATACTTAAGACTTAGAATTCTTAATATTTGTTTTCTTGGAAATTTAGCCCAACTTATTACTCAGCTTTCTCATCTGACTTCTTTAACTTAACAGAAAACTAGAATCAACTCAGTGACTCAAAACATACTAGATTTTCCTAGCTAATATGCAAGATTAAACTTTTTAAAGTGTGCTTCTTCAACTTAAGCTCAAAGGTACTCAAACTAGTCTTTTTTTTTCTTGAAATAATATCAAGATTTTCAAGAAAACTCAACAATAATTAATCTTGATCATAAATGAATATAACTTGATAACAATTCTTTAATTGAGTGACATAGAGACCAAGAATCATAATGTTGGGATTCATCATGAAAATCAATATACTTTCAAAGTTTATGGGTATTCAGTCTCAATTACTACTTGAAAGTTCATGGGTAAAATCTAGCTTCTATTTCTAAAGATATTATCAAAATAATGATTTTTAGGAGGCCTTACATACCTTGGATTGAACTCTGGGTGAATTGGATGAATTTTCTTGAAGAATTGGAGAGGAATTCTTGATTTTTTTTACTCTTGAACTTTTCTTGGAAGGGCTTTTGAACGACTGAATGTGAATAAAAATATTTTTGAACCTTAATACGACTTAAAAATGGATTTTTTAGGATATGAGGTGTGAGAAAGGTGTAATTTACCCTTCACTATAAAAGAAATAAAAATGCACCGGAATAACACTAGTGCGCGACGCGCACTAGTATAAATTCCCACTTTTTTGCAAAATTTCGATTTTCGTCAACTTTTGAAAAAGTTTCAAGTGTGTTTCCGCGTCCTTTTTGTGTCGCGGAAGGGACGCGGAAACCCCATTGCTTTTTATTTTTTTGAAAAAATAAATCGCATTTTTTTGAGTTAAAGTCGAGTCGAGACCATTTTCCGACTCAGTTTTTTGCACTGATTGCAAATTTGGTCTCGAATTTGCAATTGGAGCATAGGAAGACACATTACGTGCAAGGTCAACTCTAGAGGTATTTTCATCTTTTCACGAGGGTGTCACAATAGTTCTGTGCTCAATGATGTAATTTACATATGTAATAATATATTTACTTTTTATACATTTTCTATTAATTGACGCGGTACATACGCGCATAGCATTAAGCTAAACTAGTTATATTAAAAGTGTGAAGACCCTTAGAAATGTTGTTTGAATTTTTTGCTCTTTATTAAAGTGTAACACCTCGTATAATTACCAAAATGCCCCTAAGATATAATCGTGTGCATAATGCATCTTCCAAAGCTCCGATAAGAAATTCGAGATCGAATTTGCG
>DF361733.1:50768-61230 GCA_000787875.1 Solanum virginianum
AACTGTGTTTGCCAGCGTAGGATAGTCGTGCAGCACGTTCTGGCGACTCTTGTCCCAAAAGTTGAAAAATTCTCTTTGGATCCAAGAGAAAGAGACACTACGTCCTTTACCATGGCAAGTTTAGGACGGGCGTGACAACGATGCTAATTTGTTGTGCCCCACCTAACTTAAAGGTGGCGCGATAGGATAGATATCGGTTAAGAGAAACTCCCAAGCAACCATCGATTGAGCATGAGATTTCTAACGGTGCTATTCTTTCTTTTCAAATGTACATTATAAAGAGCATGACTTACTTTAAACTTGCATGTTCTACTGAGTTGAGATGGGATGAGTCTTTTGAGTTGAGTTGATGTTATTGCCATATTATTCTACCTATTTTGGTTTCATTCAACTATTTTACATACCAGTACATTCCACATATTGACATCCCCCTTGGAACTGCATCATTTCATGATATAGATATATGGAATCGAGATCATCAGCAGGCGCGTCGTTGAAGATCTTTGGACGTTCAGCGGATTGGTGAGTCTCCTTTACTTCGGAGGAATCCATTATGTTATTTCATCTTGCTTTAGAGTTTGATAGTGATTAGCTTTTTTTATTGATTGAGGTAGTCATGAGTTTGTCATTGGCACCACCCAATAGTGATAGAGGCTTCATAGACTAGAGTTGGATTATTGACTGATAAGATTGTGAGCTAGTTCTTCCCCCATTAGTCTTTTTGTTAATATTATTTTGAGATTTGAGGAGATGTGCCCATTTATTTCCTTTTTATTCTTCCGCTGATTAGTAGAATGTATGAATGAATGAATATGAAGAGGCCAAGTGGTTCGCTTGGGTACTAGCAATAGTCTCTAAGTGTCGGTTACGTCTAGGGTACTTTCCCGGGGCGTGACAAACAGACTTCTCTTTAAATTAAATCATCTTTTCACTATTTTTTCTTAATTTATTATTATATATTTTATTTATTTAGTTTCAAGATTCACTTTTGGATTAGAATTTCTATATATTTAGAATTCACTCTTAATTTAGGACTATTCTATATAAATAAGTGTCCAAGCTATAAAG
Organism: Solanum virginianum; assembly: GCA_000787875.1. Lineage (NCBI taxonomy): Eukaryota > Viridiplantae > Streptophyta > Magnoliopsida > Solanales > Solanaceae > Solanum > Solanum virginianum. Next base: position 51,837 of record DF361733.1, read on the forward strand.
GAAAAATGAAAAATACCATTTTTCTAAAAGACTTTGAAATTTACAAAAATTTCAATTATCAAATATTTTGTTAATAAAAGTATGTAAGTATGTAATATAATAAATTTAAAAAGAAAAAAAGCAATTAAAATACATTGAAACATTAAACTACTCCTTATATTGAGAAAATAGCCACACAAAAAAACTCAAACCTATACTCGTATTTCCAACTACACACTTAAACTTCACGGGGGTCCTATTAGCCCCCTGAAGTATTTTAAACTAGAATATTGACACCCCCAAAACATCACCACCAAATCTTTGTGTCTCAGTGTAATGCACGCGGTGGTCCTCTTCTGATCTTGAATATGCCAAAATGTCATCTATAAATACCATCACGAACACATTCAAGAATGGTTTGAATACCCTATTCATCTGATCCATAAAAATTGTTGGTGCATTCGTTAGCCCAAATGACATAACAAGAAATTCAAAGTGACCATAGCGTCTTCTGAAAGTAGTCTTAGGTATATCTTTCTCCTTCACCCCCAAATCAATTTTTGAAAAACATTTGGCACTCTGTAATTGATCAAATAAATCATCAATCCTGGAGAGGAGGCATTTAATCAGTTTTAGTGGTGAATGAATTTGTTGATGTGTTCCCTGAAGAACTTCCAGGTTTACCTCCAGAACGAGAAATAGATTTTGGTATTGACTTACTTCTAGGCACTCAGCCTATTTCTATCCCTCCATATAGATAGAATGGCCCCCGTAGAACTGCGTGAATTAAAAGAGCAGTTAAAAGACTTATTGGAGAAGGATTTTATAAGACCTAGTGTGTCACCCCGCCTAGCCCATTTTTCAGAATTAAAAAAAATAAAAATTTTTAAAGTTCTTCATCAAAATCCATCAATTCTGAAGCATTTTATTTTTTTCTTCCTAAATCATGCCATTTTTTCTCCACCATTTTACTCATCTTCCTAAATCATCCCATTTTTTCTCCATTGTTTTAAGATGTCTCATCTCCTCCAATCTAGTTGAATCTTTCTATTATGGTATCTTGGTTGTCCTTCTTGATGGATGTTTTTACATGTCAAATCTCAAATTCTAATACCCACTTTCAATCTTTAGTCAAGAAACCCAACTTGTTTCTATAATCAAAAAGTCTAAACCCAAGTTGTTCCTATAATTAAAAAGTTTTTTTTCCCAATTAAAGCTTCAATTTCTTTTTTCAGTGTTGGATCGAAAATATTTTTCGTCAAGGCAATGACAAGAAAATTTATCAGAATCACATTTGTTTTAGTTGTTAATATTGATTTTGATTTAGATTTTTAATTTAACAATGTTGATATAAGAAGTTCGATTGGTGTTAATAACCATTATAATAAGTGGGTTTTCTCCATTAATGGGACTTTTACCTAATGATTTCAAAAATAAATTTTTCTCCATTAATGAATTTGCTATTCAATAAATTCTTCTCCATTTTGATATTAAAGTTCCATCTTCTTGATTTTCAATTTTGATTTTAAGTTAAAAGAAACATAAAAATCTAAAAAAAATGGAAAAGTAATATGAAATAAAAGAAATTATTTATATAATTAACGTTTTAATTCCTTTTGTTGCCTCTCAATCTCTTTGAGAGAGTGAGCTACACCTTCTTTGTCACCTCAGCATTTAAGGAGTAAATAATTTCACTTTAAAATAGTCTAGGGGGGTAATAGGACCCCCGTGAAGTATTGGTGTGTAGTTGGAAATCCGACTATAGGTTGGAGGCTTATTTGACTAATTTCTCCCTTATATTTAGAAATTTTTTTAAAATTAAATTGTAATCAATTAATTATTTAACTCTCAACTATTCAACTCCAAATTATTATTATTATTACTATTATTATTATTATTATTATTATTATTATTATTATTATTATTATTATTATATATTCATAAACTATTCACATATCCTTATATTATAAGTAATTGAATTGATTTTTTCATCTTTGCCCATTCATTATAGATTAAATTATTGCATCAAATTAATAACAACAACATACCCAGTGAAATTCCAGAAGTGGGGTCTGGAGAGGGTAAAATATATGCAGACCTTACCACCACCTCACAAGGTAGAGAGGTTGTTTCTTGGAAACCCTCGTCTCGAAAATTCATAAGCAGAATAAACTAGATATGAAAAAAAAGAAAAAGAAAAGAAAATAGAAAGAACGACTAATAATGAAAAGTCCATGATAGCATGTAAATAATATAAAATTAACATATATATGACGGATAATAACAATACCGAAATAAAAACACGACTGATTCTACTACCCTACTATACCCCAAGGCCAGACATCCACCTAACCCTACTAATCTATTAGCCTGCCACTCTAATTTGCGACATCCACTCCTTTCTATTTAAGGTCATGTCCTCGATGAGAGCAAGTTTCGCCATATCTTGTCTAATCACCTCCCCTCAATACTTCTTCGGTCTACCTATACTCCTTTGTGTAACTCCTGATCCAACCTCTCGCACCTCTTAACAGGAGCATCGATATTCCTTCACTGCACATGTCCAAACCATCACAGTCTCACTTCTCTCATCTTATCAGCGACAGAGGCCACCTCTAACTTCTCCCGAATGGCTCACTCCTAATCTTACCACTTCTAATATGACCACACATCCATCTCAACATCTTTATCTCTGCGACCTGCATCTTCTGAACATATGCATTTTTTATTGGCCAACACTCCACCCCCAAATAGCAAAGACGGTCTAACCATCATTCTGTAAAACTTACCTTTAAGTTTAGATGGTATCTTCTTATCACACAATACTCCAAAGGCAAGCCTCCATTTTGTCCACGCTGCCTCATACGATGTGTGACATCATCGTTGATATCGTCACTACTCTGGATGATGGACCCAAGATACTTAAAGTTTTCTCTTTTGGGGATAGGTTGAGTGGCAAGCCTCACATCAATGTCTACTTCATCCCTCGTGACACTGAATTTGCACTCCAAGTATTTTGTTTTGGTCCTACTAAGTTTGAACCCTTTGAATTTTAAAACGTGTCTCTAAACCTCTAATTTATCATTAATTTTAGTCCGAGTCTCATCAATCATTATTATGTCATCTGCAAATAGCATACACCATGGAACCTCCTCCTGAATAGACCGCGTCAGCTCATCTATCACCAAGGCAAACAGAAAAGGACTCAATACGGATCCTTGATGAAGTCCCATCTCAACAGGAAAATACTCTGAGGCTCCTCCTATCATTCTTACCCGAGTTTTGGCTCCATCGTACATGTTATTTGTCACCCTAATATATGTAGTTGGGACACCTTTCACCTCTAGACACCTCCATAGGACATCCTTGGAACTTTGTCGTAGGCCTTCTCGAGATCAATGAACACCATATGAATGTCCTTCTTTCTTTCTCTATATTTCTCCACTAATCTCCTAACAAGATGGATCACTTCAGTAGTCGACCAGCCCGGCATGAATCCAAACTGATTCTCCAAAATAGATACTACTCATTAATCTCCGAATAAGATGGATTACTTCAGTAGTCAATCGCCCCGGCATAAATCCAAACTAATTCGCTGAAATAGACACTACTTTTCTCACTCTCATCTCTCACACTCTCTCCTAAATCTTGATAGTGTGACTTAACAACTTGATAGCTCCGTAATTGTTATAGTTTTGAATATCATCTTTGTTCTTATGTAATGGAACCATTGTACTCTTCCTCCATTCATCAGGCATCTTGGCAGTCTTCATAATAGCATTGAATAGTTTAATCAACCACTCTATGCCATCCTTGACCATGTTCTTGCAAAAATCTACCGTAATCTCATCGGGTCTGATCGCCCTCCTTCTCTTCATCCTACTTATAGCATGTCTAATCTCCTCAACTCTGAATCGTCTACAATAACCAAAATCTCGATAACTTTCGGAGTGTGCCAACTTACCCAACTCAATATCTCCATCTTCTTTTTCGTTTAACAGTTTATGAAAGTAAGCTTGCCACCTTAGATTAATGGAAGTCTCATCCACCAACAACTCACCCTCCTTATCCTTGATGCACTTCAGTTGCTCCAAGTCACGAGCTTTCCGTTCTCTCTTTTAACGAGCCTATACAATCTCTTGTCCCCGCGCCTTTATCACTTAACTCCTCATATAGGCGCTCAAACGTTGTTGTCTTAGCACTCGTTACCTCCATCTTCACTTGTGTCTTAGCCTTCTTATAGATCTCCTTAAGTCTTCCTTTTCATCCTCATCACTACACTCCAACCACTCCGTATAAGCAATCTTCTTAGCTTTCACTTTCCCTTGGACTTCGTCATTCCACCACTAATCGCCTTGACGTCCACCAAAGGTCCCTCTAAAAAACCCTAGTACCTCGATAGCTACTTTTCTAATGCAACCAACAGTCGAGTCTCACATATTGTTCACATTTCCGCCATTACTCCAAGCCTCTAAATTACTCAACTTTTCTTCCATATCTCGTGAAAGGACATGAGTCAGGCCTCCCCCATTTAATCCTTAGTTGGGCATTAATAACCTTTTCTTCTTTTTTCTCTTAATCTTTAAATCCATCATTAGAAGCTTATGTTAAGTGGATATATTTTCACTCATACTGCCTAAGGTCCTCGTCTACTAGTATACATACGTCATTTCTATCCCTAGAACCACTCGAGTAGCATAACTTGAACTCGTCTATGTCCCGAGCTTTGATTCCTACCCATTAAATTAATAATATTTATTTTATTTTATTTATATGAATATTATATTTATTTTAATAATTATTATTATTTATATATAATTTTTAAATTAACACAACATATGTAATAATAAATTGATTTCCTTCGTTAAAAATGGCAAGTAGATTGATGAGTGACCAAAGGAGTAGGAGTAAAATATGGAAGCGCTAAGAGCCTCCTACGCCCATGACTCTTCCAACTCCGATTAAGATTCTGACTCCAATCTCACCCTTCCACAGCCGTCGTCAGCTTCCACATCACTGGCGCCTCTACCTGCACCTCCTATTTCACTTCTTCACCCACCCAACTCTCTCGGTAACTTGCTTTTTCATATTTTTTACCTGAAAACATCATTTATGCTCGCTAAAATGTTTGCTTTTTGGCTCCTGAAGCTCCGTTGGACTCCTTGCCGATTAGTCAAGTCAATCACGTTCGCAGCTTTCCTCACGTCCAAGGCAACTATTCTTTACATGTTTACATACCAAGTAATTTCTTCTATCTGACTTGTTTTCATTGCATTTTATGCTTTGTTCTCTGAATGTTTCAGATTTCCCTAACTTTATTTTTGTGAATTGAGTAAAGAGCAGAATAACCCAATTCTGGAATATAAATATTACTCGTCAAAAAGTAGCTATAGAGCAAAATCATTTGCAAATTGCAATTAGTAAGAGAATTAGGATGGTTTTTTAATCGATTTTGAAATCGAATACTAATTTAAGTAAGTATGACACTGATAATGTGATTCAAAATCGTATCATAATCATTTTGCTGTATTTTTGTTGGTTTGTGTATTGGAAGGTTGCTATGATATGCCTTTCTTAATATCATTTGCATGTTCTTTTATTTCTAGTTCATATACCATCTCCAAACAAGGAAGGAGCTGGCAAGTTTTCTGAAGAAGGTCACAGCTATAGTACCTAATCTACATGCTGTTGACGTTGATGTACCATTGAGTGGCTTGTTAAAAGATGAAATCCTGCTTGAAAAAGTGGTGTTGGGTAGAGAGTTTCACATTAGTTTGGGAAGAACTGTCCCGCTCCGAGTGCGCATCAGATTAATTCGATGGTCTCCATGCTTCGCCAGAAGCTTCAGTTTCAGAGGAGGTGAGGTGACCACATTAATATGCATGTTATCTCTTATTTTGTTTTAGGCAACGCAAAACCTGTCTATTAAAGGACATAGATTCTTGATAGATTTTAACAAATGTGAGATCTTTGTCAATGATGATTCAACTCGCACATTCATGTCATTGGAAGTTGTATCAGGTGGCTTAGCACAGGTACGGAAAATGCCATTTCTTTACTACTTGTTGGAAGCGTGGTTTGCTGTTTTGGATTGTCTCCATTTCTAGCTGAACTACGGAGAATTCTTGGAGTCATAAGTATGCTCCTTTCATAGAAGTTTGTTGTTGGTACATCTTTAAGGTCCCGCAATATAAAATGACATCGAGGCACATGCTTGTCTGTTCCAATTTCAATCTTCCGAGATTTAAGAGCCAATGTGAAGTAATGTAACTTGAATAAAAGAGAATATGAGATGGTTGGGAGAAAAGGAGTGTCAGGAGATGGAAAAATCTAGCCTAGTCACCTGTATAACCTCTCTTTCTTCATTAGTCAGGTGGTTATGACAATGTCTAAGAGAAAAATAGTTAGTACAGGCTTGTCCCCAGAGCTTCAGTTTAGTGGTAAGAGGCATTAAGGGCGCAGGTTATGCGCCCGCGTCACAGGCTCGAACCTGCTACAAACGTGTGGTATTTAAGTGGAGAAGGGTAGAGGGGAGGGCCAGTTTTCCTCTAGCTTTAAATTGTGCGCAAATGGCATTCAGCGATTTCTTGGCCGTTCCAAAAAAGAAGGGAAGAATTACAACAGGAGTCACAAGAGTAATATCAAATCTTACTATCTGATATTTAATAGTGGTAGATTCATTTTTGAGAGAGATATGTCAATGTGAATGGAAGCTGCATGGTCAACGTAAGGACTGGGAATGTGTTGAATCGGTAGGTATATGTGGTCAAGCTGATAATCCTGGCTAGGCGAGGGAATTATAAACTAGACTGGTGGTCGTACAACTCAAAGAAAGCTATCTCCCTCTGTCCAGGTAATTGGATTGGAGTTGCTGCTTTATATTGTCAAAACGGCATATGCTATATGAAAGCAAAATCAAGAGTGACTATACTCCTGTCAAGTTGCAATGTGATTAGCCAAAGCTTCTGTTAACTAAGTAGAGATTGAAAAAGGAAATGGATGATGTCTTTATGGAACACAATATAATTGGAAGGCCAACAAGTTCAGTGAGGGGAGTGCGAAAAGGTTGATGTCTTAAGCAATCCAAGGCTTAGTGCCTAGTGGTTAATTGAGTTTTGGGCTTCAAATGCCAATGGAGATAGAAATACTAGGTAATGTCTTCCCGTCGGCTCAAGCTTTGGTGGGAGTGTGACACATTACTTATGCTGATGGGAGGTAGTACCACAAGCTAGACCAGACATCATCGTCATAAAAAAGGTTAATATTTTTGTGAAAGTCACTATAATAGGTGACCACAAATTTAGGTGGATCATACATCAACCTTTGTTACCAGTAAAGCCATTAACCTTTTGTATTTTATGCGGATTTTAACGAAAACGATAAGTAAGAAGAGAGATGCATTGCCAGATTTCAAAGTGAATGGATAAATTAAAAACTAGATTAGAACAGGGATTTCTGTAAAAGCTGATGTTTGCAGCAGCGTAGGGCATGCCTTACGCTGTTCACTGAAACTCCTTGTGCAAGCATTATCCATTTCCTTACAATTCAAAAATTGCATTGTGTCTGCTTTAATTTTGATCAACTAATGCTCTACAGTGGCCAACTAATGCTCTACAGTGGCCAACTAGGGTTCATCTTTCAACAATGAATTTGAATTTTGAACTAAGCTCTCTACTGTTTTTCTGTCTGGCATCATTCGTGCCAATTTAGATAAAAGCTTTTTATTCTTCCCTGTCCTCCTGTGTCTTGCTAGTATAGTTATTTGATTTTTGAAGCAAGGGATGAAACTTGCTCGTATTTTGCATACCTCAGATAAGAAAGCAAATCGAAGCTGTTAATGAAGTCTACAAACTTCACAACCTTCCAGAATTTTACAAGGTTGGCCACATAAACTATGTTTAATTTACTGCAAATTTCACTTTTAGTCAGTCTAATCGATGGTGCTTCGTCAAGTGAAAAATTAGAAGGAGTTGGATATGGTGGCAGGATCCACGCCCTCACATCTCAGTAGCTTGGGCATTGGGGGTCATGAGGGACATGCTGAAGAGAATGGTGGAAGAAGAGATGAAGAAATACAAAGGAGGTTCAAGTTCACTGCAGAAATGTATTTTCACAAGCAAATTCAGTGGCATTTTGTGCAAAATAGGCGACAAGATGCATGAAATCTGCAAGTTTCAGGAAGAATAGCAGTGACTTGTAGATTCGTAATTAACCTTCTCAGTTCTCCCAGAGGCTAATTAGAATATTATTGCAAAAAGTGGAACTGAGCAAGAGGAAAAGGCAGCGATAGGTTTGTCGTTTTAAGGAAGATAACAAGAGAAAGGCTCACTCTGTTATAGGATCTCTGTCAAATATGTACTGAAAGAAGATGATAAAGTGATGAGTGCACATTCCCAGCATATCAATGATGTGGTAACTCATAAAAAGGTTCGACTTGTCTAAATTTTTGAGTTTTAGATTCATCATTTGAGAAAAAACTTTATGGAGGGTGAGCCCTTAAATGTTATTCCTGCTCATGATATGTATATCGTTATTTCTGGAAACATAAAAAACACTTCCATCTTGGATACCTTTCAACAATGGTACCTGGATGTTACTAGGAGAAAAGTCATTTAAATTTATGAAAAATCTATTTTCTTGTCAATAGTACCTGAGGAATATAAAGTTATCAGTAATTTCCTTTGCCGATTGGCCTATGTCACTCAACTTCTCCCTCAAAAAAGAAGCATCATCTTGGTTAACCTTCGATATCATTTATTACTCTCTCCGTCCCATTGTATATGGCATCCTTTGACTTGGCACGATGTTTAAGAAACAAATGAAGATTTTTGAAACTTGTGTCTAAAATCATTTTTATATATTTGTGTGGCTGATAATCCTTTAAAAGGAGAATTTCATAAGATGACATTCTTTTTAGGACGGAAGGGTGCCACATAAAATGGAACAAAGGGAGTAGTATATACTTCCACAGAATGTGTGTACCTCTATTCTTTATTTAGGATGTGGACTCTTTTGCAGTAGTATTCTCCACCCCCTCCCTCTTTTTCTTAAACAGATGCAGCAGTATAAATTGGAAGTAATGTTGTAACAACCTTGTTAGGTTTGTGAGAAATTTGCTAACTGATGCATCATTTGGTTTTCTTCCTGCTGCAGGGTGAACAAACATCTGTTGTTGGTCGTTTCAAGCCCATTTGGTCCACTTAAACAAAGTGGAAATCACATAAAATGAAAACTCAAAAATCGAAACACAAATTTTTCATTTAATTTCACCATTTGCCTTTTAAAAAATAGTTGACCTTTAATTTTATCTTTTACCTGTTAAACTTGTTATCAATCTGTATTAAAGAAAAATAAGAACAGTGTCTGAATTATGTAAGAACAGAAATCTGAATTATGTAAGAACAGAAATCGAGCC
>DF361732.1:16492-46699 GCA_000787875.1 Solanum virginianum
GATCGGGGCATTGTCCGAACCCTATCGAGACATATGTTGTACTTCAACTTGTGGGATAACATTTAAAAACTCCTAATTTACCAAAACTCTATCCAACCTCTCAAAAATGCAAGCATCATTAATTCTACCATTCCACCACGTATATTTGCTTCCTGTAAATCTCACATCTATTAGCACATATGAACTAATACAGGTTGCAAAATCAATTGCTTCATGCTGTGAGAATTCCAAACCACCAAACTTCTCTTCTTCATTCAAGACTACATTAAAATCACCCCCCCTCCATAAGCCACGGTGATCCAACAATATCCATCCCTTCCATCTCTTCCTATAACTCTAATCTTTTTATGGCATCGAGCCTAGCATAGACTGAGATGATGAAAAATGTTCTCCCTCTCTAATAGAATTTCATTGTGAGCTGTTGAATAGAATTTTGCACCACCATCCCATCCCAATCCCTCCTCCAAAAAATTCATATCTTTCCAGAACTGTTGACTAATGTATTATCAAAGCCTAATCTCACTCTAAAATTATGAATCTCTCCCGGGGCCTGAAAAGGATCCATAAGAGCAATAAAATTATAATTATTTCTTCTATTCAGGTCAACCAGTCTTTCAAATGCATTTTGAGTATTCACTGATCGAACATTCCAAAATAACGCTTTATCTATCATTGATCACTGCTAGTTGATTTACTCCTACTGCTCCTTGTTTTAACTTGAAGAGGAATATTGAATTTTTCTCCTTTTAGCTGTTAAACTATCAGATTGCCTAGGGGATAGATCCTCTGAATACAACATTGAGAATATTATCCTCCATCCCTTCCTCTTCAACTTTTTCACTTGAGCCCTGAGGATGTTGACCCTGACTTCCTTCATATTCAACCACAACATCAAACATCTCTATCCCTTCACCATTGGTACTTTGATCCTCCATGTTGTCTGTTGTTGCATCCATCTTATCCTACACTATGTTAGTATTAATGGCTGTGTCAGTAATGTCCTCTTGATGGCTTTGATTTATAAAACTCCCTTTGCTTCCTTTATCCTGGGATACACTGATAACTCTTCTTTTTTCTTCTCCATTAGTAATCACTGGTGTTTCATTCTCCTTATTGGTACCTTTGTTCCCATCACCCTCATTGTTGTCCACATTCTTGAACCGTCCTTCAACCCATTCCTTAGTAGATATCTTTTCATTTTTTTTCCTTAACCCTCTACATCTCCTCTACTGTCTGTCTATCCCTATCCACTTTCTCTTCCAAATTGGAAACTTTATTTTTTGTATTTACTTGCCACTGCTTAACATGTGGTTGTTGTCTTCCCCCACCCCCATGTTTCGTTTTTTGTTCAATGATCCCCTCAGGCTGGGTGTCTAGCTGCTTTTGTATTTTCTTTGCAACTTTATTATTTTCTTGCTTATTATTTTTCTTATTCTTGTCCTCTCGTTCCTCCTCTTTGCTACGATTCCTCTTCTTAAAAAGTTAAGGATTTTTCACATAACATTGGTCTTCATCGTGTCTTTGAATTGAGCATGTTGTGCAGTACTTTGTGATGTAGTCATACTTTATTGGTATCCACTTTTCAAGCACCTCCCCATCCTCTTGTTTGATGCCGGTATTGATCCGTTTTGGAAACTCACCAAGCAAATCAACCTCAATCTTAACCCTTGCACAACTCGGTCGAGATTTATTCTTCTTAGCTACATCCACTTGCAGAGGTTTACCAACCGCAACCGCAAGTGAAAAAATAGACTTTTCACAAAAAAGTTCAGGGGAAGAGATGGAAAGGATATCCAAGCAAACTTCATAGTCGTCTCCTCCTACAGATTGAACATGGGATCCCATTTAAAAGTACGCATAGGATAAGACCAATGTTGTTGAGTAATGTAAAAAGTGGGCTTTGAGAAAAGATGAGCATAATCCTCTAACAGCGAAGCCCTTATCAGAATATGTCTATTACTTAGTAAACCAATGATGCAGTCTCATTTCAATTAGCATTGTTTCGGGATAAGTCTCCGTAACTCGTGAATATTAGGCCAACCATAAGCGAATTTACCCACAACAGCATATTGTAGGCTTCACGTATGATCATGTTGTCCATCTCCTTCTGATTCCACATAATAGTGGGTTCTCCATGCAAATAAGAAGTTGATTTTCGCAAAGCCACATTCTCCACTTGCTATTTAGGTTTCACTGCATTTGCATACGTCTTAACAGTTTGACCAACCTCCGAAAGAGATTGTTCATTGGCCATCATGATCTTATAGGGCGAAATTGCATAGGATCTACGTCGGCGCTTCTAAGGTTTTGAAAGCGTTTTTAAAGCCATAAGAGTTTTTTTTCTACCTACTCTACAAGGACAAAATCAACGTACGACCTTAGCACCTCTTTCTTGACGTATTAAAAAATTCTCGACTCTTGATATTATATTCGTGATACATAAATTGACACAAAAAAATAGCATATATTATTGAAAAATGACATAAAAAATTACTATGAATCACAATAACTAACAATTTAAAATTTTGAAATTTATATAAAATTTAGGTGGCTATCTAAATTTCATCGGTGCCACAACAATGAATAAAGTAAAATATATTTTTTGAGAACTATGTAAAACGTATTAGAAATTATGATAATCAATAAATTAAAAATGATTTAAAAAATTATACTAAAAATGTGATTAACTATCTAAATTTTCTGTAATATATAAATTAAAACAAAAAATAACATAGAGTATGAGCTCTTATATCCAATTTATCTATAGATTGATAGACATAGGGTTAGTCGACTTATATCTATCCAACTTACTATATTTGATTTTAAGAAATTTGAATTTCTACTTTATCCAATAAATTTTTAATTTTCATTGAAGCTAGAGGTAAGGGATTTAAAATTTTTGTTTCCATTGTAATTTGCAAAATAGTTGGAGAGACGATATATGTTTGACTGAGAGAGAGTTTTAATAATCCTCATTTTCAATTCTAAAATTATGGTATAATCCAAATAAAAAAATGATGAGAATTCCCAATAAAAACTTTTAAAAAATTAACTGTATTTGATATAAAAAAAAGTATTTTTAATTTTTTTCATTTTTGTTATAGTATTTATTTATATTACATTTAAATATTCTTTCAATAATATTTTTATTTAGTCATTAAATATTAAATTACTTATTTTTCAAAAAACATTTAACTTTTGCTTCATATATCTAAAACACCGATGACTCGCAAATCGTAATGTGATTACAATGTCTCAAAGGACAATATTAAATATTGTACCAAGTTAAACTACTCACATTCCCAGAAAACAGCCTCATTACCTGATAACAAGAGAAATGCTCTCTATGCTGAACAATGACACATAACACACACTGCTGGAACTACCAAAACCACCAGATCCACCAATTGGAAATCAACTAGGGCCCCCCAAAAATACCCCTTTAACCTTTAAAGATGTTTTAATGGAAAATCCAAGGATTTAAACGGTATCTATGGGACAGCCCATCCACAAACCATGGATTTAGAGATGGATCAGGAGAACCAAGGTGATTCCACACATTTATCAAAAAAGGAAAGGCACAGGCTCTACCTACCTTGGAGCAGTTCCATCATTGTCAAGGTGTTTGGACAGAGGTTCCCATACACATACCTAAGGAACAAACTTCAAGAGCTATGAAAACCTATGGAACAAATCACCCTCATCGACTTGGGAAATGACTATCACATAGTTAAATTCCAAGCAAAAATCAACAAAAACAGAGTCCTACACCAAGGCCCCTGGTTTATTGTAGAAAATTTTGACTCCGTTAGGAAATGGGAGCCAAACTTTGTCCCCAAAGAAGAAACCATCAGTCACACTGCCATTTGGGCACGACTACCGTAGTTACTCACTGAGTTCTATGACCGAGCAATTTTGGAAAGAGTTGGGGAGAAATTGGGTACACTCCTTAAGATTGATGCATGTACCTCAGCAACCCTTCGTGGAAGGTATGCACGAATTTGTGTCCAAGTAGCTACGGATAAATCAGTCAAAAAATTGGTCACTATAGGAACACACCACCAAAGAATCATTTACGAGGGAGAGGGTATTCTCTGTACTATTTGTGGTAGAGTGGGACACACTAATCGCTCATGCCCCCCACCTCAGACCGAAATAGTAGTTCAGACAGGCGACCCCCAACAAACCCAAACTATAACCCCAGTACAGACTAACCAGATCACCAAGGTTGAGGGGAAACGAGTCGAAAAGGAAAAACAGGAGGTGGTTAAGTTCCCACAGAAATCTCATGGCCCAAACAACAGAGCGGCCCAGCCCAATAACAACCCCACACACTTTGCATCTCCTACACTTAGGCCAAAACGCACTTGGGCCAGAGGGAAACACAACAAAAGCGAGAAAGGGGGCAAGGCGGCCCATATAAAGACACACCGACCCATTATTGAAGCCTAATCAAAGGCCTAACATTTGGGTAATGTTCCAAGTGTTCATCAGTTACCACTAGTGGGCAATTCGACCACTCGTGACACATGCACGCAAGAGGCCATGCCCAACCATTTCACCAACTCCAATTTAACGGCAATAAATGTCATAAATGAGCCATTAATGGAAGTCATCCCTCGTGCTTCACCCAAGACAACCAAGGATAAATCCTAACTAGATCCACAATTAATATTGTGGATATGAAAATTAATCCGACGTATAATAATGGACCCATACAAATTAAGGAAAACTCTTCCAAGGTACACACGACCTCTATTCGCCATCTATCTTTTTCGATGAAATGCGATCTACACACTGGTGGAAATAATCGTTACTCTGGTGCAATTAACATGTATGTCGAAGTCTCGTCAAAAGATCTCACTGATTCTCTGTTGCACAAAGATGGAAAAGCTCTTAATATAGAGCAATGAGATGCAACTTCTTCCTCTACACTTCAAGAAATACAACATGGCCACCGACCGAACTCCACCACTTCTACCATAACCCATCCCCATCATTCTCATCTCCACCCCTACAACCACCCAACCACCAAGCGACCTCCTGGCTCGAAATAGGGTTTCGCGATCGGCAGGTCATGTTTCAAGTGAAGATAGGTGGACAACCAGTGACCATCTTGGTCCAAGACCCGGCTTACATAGCTCAGATTATAAATGAGGGACCGAACCATACATTCAAAAGCTTAGGGACATAGGTCTAGACAGAGAGGTTAAGAAGGAATGGACTAGTGGGGAACATCAATTCCATGAACACTCAGAAATTGGGAATGCTCATGGAACAGATGTTCCTCACACTTCTGTTCTTCCGCTTTAATCCCTATCTCCCAGGCAACCAGAGCCTTAATTTATCCCTCTAGCAATGCCCACACCATGGACACTCCCCGAAGAAATCACCGGAAGCGAGCAGCCACAAAGCCAAAGAGTATCAACCTTGGAGTTGCTCCAACAAAACAATCAGGAAATGGAAGAGCTGCTAGCAAGCATTGAAGGGTTCTTCCTAGAAGCATATATTTTGGAAAAACAATTAGTGAAGGAATTCGAGGGGGGTGACTTTTTCGGTAAATCTAGTGCAATGCCCGAGCTATCTGATAGCATGCCTACCTTGGAGCAGTTCCATCATTGTCAAGGTGTTTGGACAGAGGTTCCCATACACATACCTAAGGAACAAACTTCAAGAGCTATGAAAACCTATGGAACAAATCACCCTCATCGACTTGGGAACAACGATAGCTCTGAATTCGGTGAGGCTCCCTCCTACGGAGAAGGGGAAAGATGTTATAGAGAGCTCGCACACCAATTCTATGTTGAACTTTATAATTTAGAATGCTAAAGGCACAAACAACGCCATCTTCAAGTGACACTGTGAGGCATTTATAAAAACTCACAAACTGGCACTCCTTGTTCTTCTTGAAACTAAAATAACGGAGCACAAACATGTGATGGATGCTCTAAGATTTGATGTTTTGTGCAATCACCAGCGTAGGGTTTGTCATGAGGGATCATAATAATGTGGAAAGAGGAGCTCTTGAAATTGGACAGTATATCTGTAACGGTGCGGCAAATCCATGTTAAGATCAAGGTAAGCCCTCATGACTTCTCTTGGTTTTTTACTGTTGTATATGCTAGCCCCGACTTTCATACTCAAACTTTTCTCTGGAATGACCTTTATAATCTTTCTAAATCCTGCAATAATGAATGGTTGGTTGTGGGTGACTTCAATGAGGTCTTTTTTGCTAACGAGGAATTAGGAGGGAATGCTATTAATAGGAACAGGGCTAAGTTGTTCCGAAACTGTTTACAAAGTTGTGGGTTAGTGGACCTGGGTTTTAGGGGGCAAAAATATACTTGGACCAATAAGAGATATAGACATCAACCCCAACTTATCTTTGAAAGATTAGACAAGTGCGTGGCTAATGCCCGTTGGATCGATAAATTCCCTAACTGTGTTGTCACACACCTTCCGAGGACTAAATCTGACCATTGCCCCCTGCTCCTAGATTTAAATAGTAGGACTAGTCCTCGAATTCCAAAACCTTTCAGAATGGAGCCCATGTACTGCTCCCATCTCACTTTTAGATATCTGGTTAGGAATTCCTTTTTTGACAGTCATGACTTGATGGCCTCCATTAAAAATTTCCAATAAGAGGCCAACATTTGGAACTAGGAAGTGTTTGGTAATATCTTTAATCAAATTAGACACACCCTTGCCATCTTGATGAAATCCAAAAATCCACTAGCTATCCTCATAACCCCTGTTAGAAAGAACTCCAAACGAAGTATGATGGGCTTCTCCAGGCGAAAAAAGAATTCTGGATTATCAAATCTAAAATCTCTTGGATCTGTGATGGGGATGCCAACACAAGGTTCTTTCACACAGCCATGCTTACTCGAAGAAGAAGAAACACCATTACTAGCTTAGAGGATGAGGTAGGTAACATTTTTGAGACCCCGTATGCTATCCACCACCACACTGTTAGCTTCTTCAAAGACCTTTACACTACAGAACATCTCCTCTCTCCTAAGAACATTACAATCTGACATAGGCCAGCATATGACCTTAGTGCCCTAGATAATACTCTGAGGGATTTTGAAGTGATAAGGGTTGTCAATTCTTTCAAACCACTCAAGGCCCCGGATCCTGATGGTATCCATCCACTCTTTTACTAGAAATTTTGGGACATTACTAGAAATTACATCATTGATTAAAGATACGTTAGATTACTTCAAGATCCCCAGGAAACTCTCCGCCGTCATTATGTCCTACATCTCTACTTTCGCTATCCAAGTCCTTATCAACGGTAGAAAAATTGAAGCTTTTCGTCCTACAAGAGGAATTAGACAAGGGGACCCTATGTCCCCCTACCTATTCATCCTCTGCATGGAAAGATTGTCTAGGTTTATCCAGGATTCTGTGGATCATAAGTGTTGGGTCTCGATTCGAATCTCCAGATCTGGACCAAAGTTGTCTCACCTGTTCTTCGCAGATGACCTCACTCTCTTCGCCAAGGCAGACTCTAACAATTGTCAAATTATTTCCTCCATTTTGAATAGATTTAGTGTCTTGACCGAGCAAAAGGTCAATTTGGCTAAGTCTCAGGTAATTCTTTCCAAAAATTGCCCCACTTACACCAAAGAACAGTGCTCCCTAGCTCTAAATATCCAGGCAAAAAATACCTTTGGCAAGTTTTTAGGTTTCTCGATATTCCACAAAAAACCTATCAACAATGAATTCCAATACATCATTAAAATTATGTGGAATAGAATGACCGGATGGAAGTTCAATATGCTTAACATGGCAGGCAAACTTGTTTTGGCTAAAGCCACGCTTGATAGCATTCCCTTACATGTCATGAATTATATTAAGATTCCGAAGGGTGTATCCAAAGCTATGGACAAGGTTACTAGAGATTTTTTCTGGGGTTCCTCAGAAGAGAAAAAGAAAATGCATCTTTTCAAATGGGATGTGGTAACTCAATCTAGAGACTTAGGTGGCCTAGGTATTCATAAGACTTCACTTAGAAACAAGGCTATCCTCAGTGGGCTTACTTGGAGATTTATTCAGTCACCCAACACCCTTTGGAGCTCAGTTCTTAAATCCAAATATGGTAACCCTTCTTCTTTGTATACCAACCATAAGGTAGTCTCTCGAACTTGGAAAAATGTTCAGGATGGTTGGAAAGACATATCTAGTACCTCTAGATGGGTTATCCACAAAGGACACACGATCAACTTTTTATCGGACCAATAGATACCCCACTACCCCCATTAGGCAGTGTGTAGAAAGACCAGCCACAAAGGAGGATCTCATTATTACAGTGGCAGGAATAAGACAAAATGGTACTTAGGCTTGGGGTAATCTTTACTTTCCACTCCCCATCGAGGTCCGAAATATCATTGAAGAGATTGTTGTCAAAGATAGTGCCCATAACTCAGATAGGATGGTTTGGGGTTTAAATAGTAACAACCTTTTCTCCACTTCTTCAACCTATGTCATATTGTGAGAACACACTGTACAATACTACTAACACTAATGGTGCTAACAAGAAAAACTTTAGGTGTATTTGGATGGCCAAGATCCCAAACAAGATCAAAATCTTCCATTGGATCCTCCTACACAAAAGAGTCAAAATATATCATAGGCTTAATAATCTTGGCATGGCTATCTCTCCTGCTTGCACTATCTGTTGGCACCCAAAGAAAGACATCGATCATCTTCTATTTCAGTGTAGCATTGCAAAGCTTTCTGGCACAAAGCTCACCACTCTAGGCCTATCATGACCTAACAGGATAAGCTGACACTAAATGGTGGCAACTAGTTTTCTCATTAGCAAAAATACAAATCCACCAGTATATGCACTTCCCTCAATTGGGGCACTTATTTCCCCCTTTGTCTCTGGCAAATATGGATCACCAAGAACTCCAACATTTTCAATCAGAAAAGGGACCATGTCAATTATGATGAAATATTTGGTAAAGTTGTGGAATTTTCTGCTTTAATGCCCACCAACCCAACCCCACTGGTCATAAATGCTGAAAATATCAACGTTAAATGGGAAAAGCCCAACAATGGAGTGTTCAAATTGAACACAGATGGAGCTGTTAAGAATTCCAAGGGTGCTTGGGGGGATAGGTGAGGTAATATGAGACCACAATGGGAATTGGAGATTGGGTTTCTATACCTCCCTCGTGCACACGAACACTGTCAAAGCTGAACTAAAGGCAATCTGCACTAGGCTCCAATTGACACTACAACTTAATTTCATAAGAATCGAAGTCAAAACTGATTAGTTGGAAACACTGCAGGGCATCATCACAGGTAACACCCTTCATGATAATATTGCTATTGATAGGTCTTTGTTAGATAGCATGGCAGCATGGGAGATCCGACATGTGTACAAGGAGTAGAATTAGCTCGCTGATGCCATGGCGAAGGAGGGATTGAAGAAAAGGAAACATGGGCATCTATATGTTTTTGTCGTCCCACCACTGGTTGTACACAAACAACTGTGTGTTGATCTCTCTAAATCAGTTTCTGTTAGAAAATGAACTTTACCAAACATATCCTATGCGAGTTGGGATGTGGCCTTTGGATATAATATTACTACTACTTATACTAATGTGGTTGCCAGACCTGCGCACATCGTGGGGTAGGTGTCGGAACCCACCCCCCGCCCCCTCCAACTATCCTTTTGGACTCCTTATTCAAAATGTACCATTCTTATTTTTATTTTTGTTTAGGCTGAATTGATTAGCATTTAAATTAGTATGCTTTTGTTTTATATTTATACTATTAATACATAAAACATAAATGTCATAACTTTATCTTTTATGTTCTAATATTAGTCTTGTATTTCCTTTTAAAAGATTCAAAACAGATGCAAAACATTTTTCAAAAATAGGTGTTAAGAAATAATTTTTCAGTAATTTTAACCATGACTCCTCCCACCCCAGACAACTACGAGAATGTTGTTTGGATTTATTTTCACTTGTTCAATTTAAGTTTCACATTTATTTTAAAAATAAAATCAATATGTGTATATTTTCATAGTATTTATATTAGTTGATGTTTAGAAAGTAATTTATAAAATGAATAATTAATATGAATAATGAAACATGAAAAAATTATTTTTAATGTAATGAACTAATAAAATTAAAGCAAGGAATAGTTAATAGCAAAAAATCATGCTCCTCGATTGTGGGAAGATAGGCGAAAAATGGAATCTCCTTAATTCCATAAGAATATTCGCAAAATTTAAAGTTGGTGTTGGGACACATAAATCAATCACTTGAGAGGATAATTTTTTTGGTCGGTCTCAGGTTTTTCAATTGTTAAGACCAACTAACTTAACAGAAAAGTTTGGAAAAGTAGCTCAAACAAAGGCATTACATACACTGTATAAATATATTCTTTAATTTGACCTCAGTTTGTATTTATATCCTTTAATTTTAATATAAATAAATATTTTAATTTATATAAAATTAAATAAATAGATACACATATTCTATGTAACATAATACAAATAGGACGCCATGTAAGATAACACATAGGATATATATATAAAGCATTTACTTGTGAATACTCAACGCTGAGGAGTATAGATATAAATTGAAGACAAGTCAAAAAAACACATCTATCTATTATGCCAACAAACAATTATGGTTATTTGAGTTTAAGTTATATAATTAATGTGAGAAATACTTATAAGATAGTCAAATTATCTTAATATCTTTACATGTCCATAGGAGTGTACATGGACCATGTTGGTTCATATTCCTCAAATACTAAATCAAATTATTTATATCGAATTTTTAAAATTTATCAATCAATCCAAACTAATGAAACTTGAGTTTTTTCAATCTCAAATTTTTTTGAACTTTTAGAGTTTCCAAATTTTTTCAAGTTTCTCCAAAAAGTATTCATAAAAATATATGATTAACGTCTACTTCAAATATTTCTCTACTCCAACCAAAATACAACTATCTAAGGTGTTTTTTAAGAAAATAACACAAAATATATTAACGGATGACACTAAAATATTCAACAAAAGATAATACAATAACTGCACAAAATAAATATTGCAAATAAATGAATCATAATAAAAATAATCATAATTTAAAAATACTAAGTCATGCTAAAATAAGTCTAATAAGTATTAATTACATGACTAAATTAAAGAAAAAGTAAATTGGGTTATATAAATATTCAATATTATTGTCATTATTAGTGTTGATTTTTTTTAGCATTATGGTAGAGTATACAAGAATAATATTAAATACTTTGTCTTAATAATATTTGTATTAGTAATACATGTATAGTTATGCTTGCATTAATTATGCATAAAATATTTTTATGCATTGTTTGGTTTGATGCATTAAAAATAGCATATATTGCATTAAAAATTTATTCTAAGTCTTTCAACTATATTCATTATACAAAAGAGGGTAATTATACGTTAAAAGAATCCTTTCTGGAGCTTTGGACTCTTCTACTAATCCAAAATTCTTTGAGTTATATGATGTTGTCGGGTTGTTATGTCCTAGAGGGGACAAGATCAAGAGATGTACTGTTGGATCAATGTAGATTATATCACAGTGAGCTTGAATATAATCTCCTTACAAAGAGCAAGATATTGGCACCTGAACCTGAATGAATTTTTATTTAATTTTATCATTTTATTTTTAATTGTAATTTATTATATTTATGATATATTATACCAACATTACGACTTGTTGAATCTAACTGTATTACACCTGTACTGCTCTCACATAAGATATTTGGTCTATTTGATTAAAACCTATCGGACTTTTAAAGACTCAAAATTGACTTGACATTTTTTTTTGAAGGAATTGAATTCAAAAAAGGTAGCTGGTCTTTTACATTATTAAATAAAGAGATCCAGGTGTTAATTCTGTATGCATTTTAAGAATCAGATAATGTTGGGTGGCCCAAAATTGTTTACTCTAGTATTTACAAGTTTGGTTAACTATTTTTTAATTAAGAGAAAAAACTGCAAAAGATTTGGCATTATAAGTTATTCAATTTAGGTTTAATACATGATCAATTTCTTAAACTTTGTTAGGATAATTCATTTAAATATTTGAATTAAATTCTATTTCAATTAAATGCCTCAGCTCCAGTGAAGTGCTCTAATTAATATTCTTTCAATAAATTTTAAGATTCTCTTGTGTATTCTTAATCGTCTATTAAATAACCAGTGGTCAAGATCGTGCTTGCACGGGTTCAAAATATATATTTTTTTCTTAGGATGTGTTTGGTATGGAAATATTTTTCATGAAAAATATTTTTCAGAAAAATGAGTTGATTTCTAACTCTTTTTTTATGTTTGATTGGTGAGTGAAAAATATTTTTCGGAACATATTTTTTATTGTTTGGTTAATGAATAAAAATATTTTTTTAAAAAAAATTCTATTTTTAGCTAGAGAGTAGATAACAATTTGTAGAAAAATAATTTCTGACATAAAAATATTTTTATAATTTAAAATATTTTTTAAAAATAATTTTATTATTTTTTGTATTGTGAGGGGGGAGGCGGAGGGAGAGGGGAAGGTTGGAGTAAAAAATTTTTTAACTTTTTTATATTGGGTTGGGTCAGGATAGGGTGGAGGTGGGGGTAGGGTTGGAGCGGGAGGAGACGGAGCGGGAGGAGGCTGGGGATGGGGTGACCGTGGGGGAGGACGGTATAGTGTAAAAAATTAATTTTTTTTTAAAAAACAATTTAAATTTTTTGGTATGGCAGTTGGGTGGGGTGGGAGCGGGGCAGGGGTTACAAAAATAAATTTTTAATTTTTTTGAGGGGAGGGCGAGGGGGAATTGGGTGAGCCGGAATAGAAATAGGTGAAAAAATAAAACTTTTAAAAAGTAAATTTTTTTCAAAAATAAACTTTTAATTTTATTTTATTTAAAAAAATCCGAGGAGGGGCATCGTAATATGAATGGGATAAAAAAGATCAATTTGAAATTGGATAAGAGTTTTGGAAAATATTTTCCTTAACTTTTGGAAGGAAATCATTTTCCTTAAATTTGAGGAAAATAAATTGATTTGAAAAATATTTTTCAAAATATTTAAGCCAACCAAATATGAGAAAATGAAAAAATATTTTCTAAAAAATATTATCTCCATACCAAACACACCCTTAATTTCTGTGATCTAGATAAAATTTGGAGAGCCAATAATTTTAATATATTTTAAATTTTTTTAATTATTTGAATTTATAATATTTTAAGTAGTTTTTAAATAATACACATTAGTCCTACATAGAAAAATAATTTATTACGGGTAATATTATAATTTTATAGTTGAAGTAGACGAAGATATAATTAAATAATAATTAATAGAAATGACATAGTAAAATTAAGCAGATTAATAGTCATCATAAAATGTTATAGTCAGGCATAGAAAAATAATTTATTATGGTTAATATGTAATTTCATAGTTGAAGTGGATGAAAAAATATTTAAATAATAATGAAAAGAAATGACATAGTAAAATTAAGTAGACACTTTAATAGCCATTATAAAATTAAATAGATACGTTATTGTAATTTCGTAATTGAAGTAGATGCAGGAATAATTAAATAATAATTAATAAAAATGATATAAAAATTGGTACTGCTAAGGTTCAATCTCGAAACATTAGATTTAAGATGTCAAGTTTGAACCACCAAGCCAAACAACTCAATAGCCACCTATCTGTTTTAGACAGATGAAATAGACACGACGATCCTAAACTGCTCAAATAAGCCGTCTATTATATAAGAGAATTATATGAACTGTATAAAATATGTTATACAATATAATTATATGCATTCATCTTAATAAATTATAAAACTCCATGAATGTTTAAATTTTTTAGTTAAGGTTGATGCGTACAATTAAAAAAATTAACACATATATTAGATTAACTTAACTATTTAACAGAAAAATAAAAATATTTATTATTAAACATATAAAAATTTAAAGTGAAAGTGTTGAATTAAAAACTTAATTTGTTAGAACCTACAATATTCAACTAAGACTTAACTTTATTCAAATATATCTAAACTAAAACATTCTGTCGAGATATCTCTCTGTATTAATGAAGTTTGGATATACCTGATGGTCTGGCCACACCTGCACCGCCAATTATCCATAATTATATATAACGTAACCGACGAACCTTAAAACATTGGCACGACGTCGTAACGGTCGACCACATACGTGGATTTCGTTTCCCATGCAATTCTATTATTTAAATAAAAAAAATTATTTAATTATCTTGCCTAACACCTATATAAAGGTACCTCAAGGCACCATACAAGAACACACTCATCAACAAAACACAAAAAGCAGTCTCTTCTTAACAAAAGAAAAAACCTTTTTTTTTCCCAAAATGAGTACAAATGTGTTTGATGTTGCAAATAAGGGTTTGGCTAAGGCAGCAAGTTTGTCTAGCCGTGCCTATGTGACATTTCTGGCAGGTAACGGTGACTATGTCAAAGGTGTTGTTGGTTTGGCTAAAGGATTGAGAAAGGTGAAATCTGCGTACCCTCTTGTGGTGGCGGTGTTGCCTGACGTACCAGACGAACACCGCCGCATACTGATCCACCAGGGCTGTATAGTCCGGGAGATCCAACCGGTTTATCCTCCTGAGCATCAGACACAATTTGCTATGGCTTACTATGTCATTAACTACTCTAAACTTCGCATCTGGGAGGTACGCATAAGCTAGCTTTTGAATTTGAGTTTGTTGTGCATTTAAATGTGTATTTATTCAGTTTTAAATCTTTTCAATTAAGTTATAGACATCGACAGTAGCAAGAAGGTCTACTGGTACTTTGAATAAAGTTATAATATAAGATATTTTTTAATGTATGTGACATATTTTGGAAACCCTTAACATAAAATTAAGTAGCCGAGGGTTCAAAATTTATCTTAAATTTCAAGTTATTCAAGTCATTTGATCATGAATTTTTTATACTTTTTTCTGCCGTTGAACTCTGGAAAGGCCATCAATTTCAAAATTCAACTTGTTTTCATGAAGCTAAAAACAACAAATAAAAATATTCTATTTTTTTCATTTTAAATTACTCACAAAGAAGTAAAAATACCTTTATATTTCAAATATCATATTTTTACTTTAAATACAAAAACAACTCTTTTCGCCGAATCCCAAGCACTACAAATTTATTTTCAAATCAAACACCAGACGAAATTAATCCAAGGATGACATGTTGGGATAAGGATTAATTATCCTCGGTTCGCCTCGGAATAAGTTAGCCTGGGATACATTATATGCATTATATATATGAGATAACTTATCCCATTACTAAAACAAAAATGATGGAATAAATAGTCTAAAAATTACCTTATATTTCCAACTAAACATGAGATAAAACAATCCTATATTTTATCTTGAAATTATTATAATTTATACTTTGCACCAATCTATTACACCATAGATGGCGTACAAATTTTATTACTACTCTTTTTGTGACCAATCTATTTTCTCTCTCCAAAAAGAGAGAGATATTAAATAGTGCTAACTGCTAATTATTATTTATTTTGTTTTTGTGATGAGTAAATGCAGTTTGTGGAGTATAGGAAGATGATCTACTTGGATGGAGATATCCAGGTGTTTGAGAACATAGACCATTTGTTTGACTTGCCAGATGGCTATTTCTATGCTGTAATGGACTGTTTCTGTGAGAAGACTTGGAGCCATAGCCCACAATACAAAATTGGCTACTGCCAACAGTGTCCAGAAAAGGTCCACTGGCCTGAACAAGAGTTAGGACCAAAGCCAAGTCTTTATTTCAATGCAGGCATGTTCCTGTTTGAGCCGAGTCTCCCTACTTACGATGACCTTTTGAGTACACTTGAAGTGACCCCTCCTACCTCTTTTGCTGAACAGGTAGGTACCTAACAGTTTTGGCTTTCTGGTTTGATCTTTGTTCAATTAACTTATATGAGTTGTTGGGGAAATCGACTTGTGCAGGACTTATTGAACATGTTTTTCAAGAACATTTACAAGCCAATCCCAAACAAGTATAACTTAGTTTTGGCTATGCTGTGGAGGCACCCAGAGAATGTAGAGATTGACAAGGTGAAAGTGGTTCATTACTGTGCAGCAGGATCAAAACCATGGAGATACACAGGAGAGGAAGAGAACATGGACAGACAAGACATAAAGATGCTGGTCAAAAAGTGGAGGGATATATACAATGATGACTCACTCAATTACAACAATGTCAAAACCATCAACAGGTTCAGGCCAGCCCACGGCCGCTGCATGACTGCCCCATCTGCCGCTTAGCTTGGCCACAGAAGAACGAAAACTGATATTTGAGATGTAAGGGGTCTTAAAGAAAGTTATAATACTCTACTAAATATAATATAGCAGAGAGATGGAGTAATATGTATTAACGTATAGGAGAACGTGCTATTTTAAGTTCTCCTATAATGTGTGTTTATTTAATACTATTATGAAAATGTATTGCGAGAGAACACATGAATGAAGTATACCATATTATTAGTTTTGCTTTGTTAGTTTCTATATGTTAAGTGTATATTTTCTCAGTAGTATATGTTGATCTCGTCAAGAACCCAATATCGGATCACATATAGGAGAAAGCCAGCACAAATAGCTGCTGAGCCAAGAAGAACAACAATCCTAACCCACAAGTGGGACATAAATGCCTCAAGGACACTTGCATCCCACAACCAAAACCAGAAAATGGAGTAACAGAATCCCAGTGTAGCACCCACCACGACTTGGCTGGTTGTGTGAAGTTGTTGTGAAACCCGTAGCCATGACTGCACAAACACAAGCAAAGAGCAGATCAATTTTATGGCTACAACAGTTAAAAGAATCTAAAGGTTTTGTGCAGATTATCGGTTGGAAGCAGGTACAAGCGAACTGCTGTTCTTCAAGCATATGAAAGTAATTTGACAAAAAAAACAACTGAATGAAGGTCCAGTGGTAAACTTACAAAGTAGGAGCCAATTGCAAAGATGAGTGTGCTAATTACTGCAGTGGTTCCGTTTAACCCAAAATATTCTACCACTGTGTCAAACAAAAAGAAAAGAGTTATCAGAGGTTGATTATGGAGAATTTTAAATGCCATAGCTGCACGGAGAAACTCAAGAAACAAGAAATGGCAAGTTGAAGAGTCATACAAAGCGCACGCCGCCTGTGTCCTTTCTAGTATTCTTATTCATCAAATGAAAAAACCATATTGTTCTAAGGTGTGTCTGAGGCAACATCAATTCAATCCGATTTAGCTCCAGTCAGCGCATTTGTTAAGATAAACGTGTGTAGCAGACAGGTCATTCAAGCACAGAAGTTATCGTAGGACGTCATGATAACATTAATTGGAGGAGCTGCTCGTATAAGCACAATATTATCTGGACAAGCTGAATTGTTGTTTTCAAGATCATAAAGAGTCCTAAAGTTTAACTAAATGCAACACAATCACATTACAACAGCCACACAAACGGAAGACAGTGCAATCGGCAATACATACAGGGTTAAAACCTTAATGAGTTGCTTAAAGTCTTGTAGGAAGTTCTGAAAGAGAATACAGAATAGAGATCTGAAAAGAAGGGACATGGTGACAGCAAAAACCTTAATGAACACATTCTATAGTTTCATCTGCAACGCATGATCTGGCCTCTTTAGATCATAATCAAAAGGACAGGGCCATTTTACTTCTTGAAGTATAAACTCTTCTTACGGAAAATGCATATCACAGATTAGAGTTTTAAGGATGAAGTGTGTCCAAATAAATTAATATTTTCTCCATCTGAGCAATTAGCTAAGAAAATTACTTGAGACAATAGAGAACGTCACTGTAAAAAAGATTGACTGTGCATGAGAAGATGGCATTCCAGGGTCTGATCTTATTGTAGAAACAGGTCGCTCTTGGTTTAGTATTCTCTTCAACACAGTGGAGAGTCCAGCATTCAGCACAGAACCAGAAGCAGCCCAAAGAGCTTCTGCATCATGTCTCCAAAGGAAGATTACACCAAAAAGTGCAGCCACTAGCCACTTACTCTGCATTTTAGCAACTAAGAAATCAGAAATCGTTACAAGATTTTTCTCCAAAGCCAAAACTTTGAGCAGAAATTTGAGAGATGGATACAACCAATTACATCCTTGCAAAGAAATTAGATCAAGTTACCAAAAAGCAATCCAAAATTTTACAGTCAAGCAAGCAGGTCAGTTGCACCAATCTAATCATGCTGATGAAATGTATCCTTAATTTATAGTGTGATGTCAAATGCCATGAAAATTCAAATGAGAGTTAAATTTGGAAGTCTCCGGGTAAGTTGCATAAAATCATTAAAGAAAAGTTCAGATCTTTAAGAAAGGTATTCTATCATATAACAAAAATAGAGAGTAAGAGAATATAGATAGCACCCTAGACGACCTTCAAAATTACCAGATCAACATTAGCAGGAAAAATGTATGAGCTTCTAGGACCAAAAGCCAACCAAACACCAAAACTGTAAACCATCTGCAGTTTACTTCCTGGGACGAAGACAGATACTAATTAAAGATTCACAATATCCCTTTGTGTCAATTTTACTTGTTCCGGAACTTAATATAACTTGAGAATCAGGGGCTGAAAAACGTAGAACTACCAGGATAATTTGAAAGGTCTTCTAAAATTATAGACCCCAGGATGGTACAGGACAACGCTAAGTTAACATGCTTAAGTTTGAAAGGTCTTTTGAATTGAAGAACTCCAAGATGGTAAAGCGAAAAAGCAAAGCAAGTATGCTTCATAATACCTTTCTGTATATAGTGCAACATGTGCCCATTATAGCCTCAAATCTTAGCATTGCCGTAGCCTACTGCTAGCAATTTCAGACTGAGCTTTGGTGATAGCAGAAAAGGCCGAATAAGTTAACAATCTACTTTACGTAACACTTCAACTATTTTACATATCTAATCAATAGTATTGTTAGAACAGATGCATATAAACATAGAGAAAATAATAAGAACGAACACAGAATTTAACGTGGTTCACCGACAATGCATCGGCTACGTCCACGGGCAGAGAAGAGATAGTTTATTGATTTGAGGAGTTATCAGAATACAGTTTTTTTTTTCACCAGCTAGGTTACAAAGTGTGTGTATATATATATAGGCCTTCATGAGTAAGGAGGCCCAAAACAGACAACCTAAGCCCAAAACAGAAAACCCAAGCCCAAAACAGATACCGTATGGTATGGAAACAGATTCAAGGCATAAATCTAACATGTATTAGACCCATAGTGTCTTGAGAAAGTTATTGGAAAGTTGATCTTGAATTTGAGAGAACATTGATCAAATATTAGATCCACTCGTGCTACCCATATAGATTTTTCATCCTTTGAGTATTTTCAAATACCCATGTCAATTACTACTTATGTTGTCTACTTATCTTCCCTAGAAGCTACTTAAACTTGATTCAGTTTTGCTGTCATTACTTTGTTTTAGTAATAATTTTCCCCTAAAATTTACTTTCAGATTATGGTTTATTTTTATATGTTGTTTGCTCATACTATAAAAAATTAAAGTACCAATGTTACTTCTTGATGTGAATTCTAACCTTGACATATCTTTGTGGGTTCGACCACGACTCCTAGTTGAGAAATATACCTTTGACGACCTCAAACACTTGAACTTATGAAAAATGTGTTGATGCGTTAGCTTATCACATATATTAATTTATTGTCATTTACAAATATAAAATTGTTAAAAATCTTTATTAAATAATAAATTATTGAAAATATCTTCTCATCTTAAAAATATTGGTTATTTATTTAAACCAATTTCAAGTGATCACAAAAGTAAAGTACATATTCAACAAGAAAAAGTCAAGTCCTCCCATTGTTGTGGAAAAAAAAATTCATCATAGTTTTTTATGGTGAAATGTTTATATGAAGAAATAATTCCAACTATTTTATTTTCTTCCAACATCAAATTTTATATCTATTATTTTGCAAAAGATAATTGATCAATTTTACGATAATTATTCAGGTTCTTTCTCATCTTCCTATTTTATTTAACCATAACCATATTGATGGCCACAATATAATTTTAATGATATCGATTCTAGTAGAGTTTATAACTTCAATTGTTATCATGGTTGCAAACTGATATTCGATGCTTAACAAATTTTGTTTTATAGATATGAATATAGATTTTATTAATGAGGATAAAGTTTGCGAATTTTATTTTCTACTGGAGATGACATCTGCAACCAACAGAGTATGGTCAGGATTAAGCAAATATGACACTGAAGAAAAAAGGAGGGAACTTACCTTTGACAGTTGATAAGAAGGATCATCATAGACAAAATGTGAAGGTAATTAAATATCCAAAAGCAAAGGAAGAAGAATCGTTTAGTTGGCTCCCACCGAAACATTGAAGACGATGATGGATGGAGCTCGAAGGAAGAGGAAGAGCCAAAATTAGGAAACTAGCTAGATTTTGGTTTAAGAGCTGAAGTTTGAACTTTTTAAAAATATTTTATAAAAGAGATTCAAAAAAATAAAAGGACGGGAATTGTTGGAGAGTGGGTGGGACGCTTAGGCGCCCAGGTATATTTTTTGACCCATGTGCTTCATTGTAGTGATATTTTGTGTATTTAGGACAATGCAAATTTTTTCGATGGGGTGTGGATATTTATTAGCCTCAGTGAAGTCTGAGTAACTATGGTCTATAACTGTCTCAAATTTTGAGTCCAAGGGATGTTTTTTTGCTTGTGTTCTTTTTCTCCAAGGACATTTATTTTCTGTTGAACCAGCATGTTTAGGATGTGTAGCTAGTACTAGTAGCATGTAGTACTGAAGTCTATAACATATGTTAGTTTTTGTCTGAAAAGAAATGATACCCATGAAAGTTTTGTTATTTAGTCTTGATAGCAACCATACAATTGATTGATTGACAGTGCTTGTTCCGATAAGTGAGGTCTAATTGTGATGAAAAGCATGATATCAGAGTCTATCTTAATAGTGTAATCAGCGCCATGTGTGTGAGCTTTCTTTGCTAAATTCTTATTTCAAAACTTGCCCTGTTACTCTCACTTAGACTGTAGGTTAGTTGGTTAAGAAAGGATCTTAGATCATTATTCATATTAGTCCACTTAGCCTAAATGACCAACCAAATATATAATATATCCCTTGATCACAATGTTTGAGCCTTGCTTGTATCCTTTTCCTTGTAAAAAACTAAGTAAGGTCCTTCCTTAAATACTGTGCACCTTGACTGAGGCAAAAAGCTTAATTTGAGGGCGGCTATCAAAAGTGGTCCTGGTTCATAGGTTGGATATTGTGCACCCCAACTCAAGTCAAAAGCCTAAGTTGAGGGTGATTGGTGTAAGGGGAATCACATAAAATGGGATGGAAGCTAGTGATACGTGAAAAAAGGGATAAAAATGTGTCATGGGTGCATGAAAAATGAATAGATGCCTAAACAATGAGCTAAAAAGAAGAAATGATGTGAAAATAAAAGGCAATGAGCTAAAAATGAGAGTAAGGCACCCAGAAAAGTTTGAAATAGGAGAAAGGGAGAATGAGTTGAAAAATGACAATGTTGGTAGGGAAAAAGTGAAAAATAACACAGTGTCATGGATGATCATTGTCACTATGTTCCTAAAATATCATATCAAATCCCCCTGAGCCTATGTTACAAGCTAAGAAAGTCCTATAGTGATCCTAGTCCAAGTAGTCGAAGGTCATAGTTGTGAGAATAGGGGCAAGGATATGGTATTAAACATGGTATTGTAATATCTGTTGTGAGAGTGAGTGATTTTGTTTAGTCCCAAGCATTGAATCTGAAAATAATATCATGAGTAGGGTATGGAACTTCTCTTTGTGAGGGCACTTGCATTGCACTATTGATCTTTGACTAATTCAGTGATTACTGCTTATCTATGATTACCTTACTTGTAATAGTTACACTGTCACATATATTGATCTGCATTGGTTTGTTTGATAACTATCTGATATGCATTGATGAGTAGTGTGGGTATCTGTATTTGATTTGGGAATGATGTGTGCCATTAGATTAAGGTTTGTGTGTTACTGTACTGCTTATGTAGATTGAGTCCGTAACTTGAGGACAAACAACAATTTTAAGTTGAGGGTGTTGATATGCTGTCAAAATACAACACTTTTGATGCTTAAAACTTGAAGTTTTGTGTATTTTCAAAGCGATGTTAATGGGTTTGATGTGTTATTATGTTCATTTTTTAGGATTACAGGATTTGGAAAGATTTTGTGTTAAGTGTGCAGTTGCTGTAATTTTTGCTAGATACAAAGCACTTTATGGGACATGGAAGTTTCCACGAGCCTAGAGTGGGTTCTTAAATGAGATCTAGTGAAGGGCTAATTTTCTGAAGTTACATCTATGAACTATCAAACGAGTCGTGAAAAGTTGTATGAGTCGTGGATAAGGTTCCGTACCCTGAGGATCATAAGTTAAAATTTTTTGAAAAGTCATCAGACGAAACCCTATACAGGTCGTAAGTCTGAATAAGACCCGTAGAAAGGTCTCATAAAAGTTCTACCTAGTTTTGAAGGATGAAGTTCATGAAGCCCCAGTACGGGTAGTAAATCTTAGTATGACCCGTATTACCTATCGAATCCAGTTTTTTTATTTTGTTTTGGATTTGTATTTTAAGTACTATAAATAAATTTTTAGGTTATTTTCACTAGAGAACAAAGGAGAACAACCAAAGATCTTGAGAGAAGTGCTTAGAAACACTTAGAGCATAACTTTGTGATTTCTTGTGAAAAGTTTGGAATTTCTTGTGCTTAAACTCATTTTTCTAAGTGCTCAATTATGTTATTCCATATCATGATTCTTGTATTTGCAATGATTATGCATAGTTAAATCTGCAACTAGGGCTGTGGGAATCATGAAGAACTAACAAGGTAAAATCGGATAATTCATAATTCTTGAAAAGTGTGCATACATGTATTAATTAATTCTCTTCATTTTGATTACTTTTTAAGACTGGCCAATGTTAGAACTCGCCTAGTTGTTACTAACTGGATCAATATAGTAATAAATGAAAAAAGAGATTAATTAACAAGTTTCGATCAATTTCTTCTTGTCTAATCAACCAAATTGGATCAAAGGGAGGTTATATTGGGACAATAGGTAAGGATTAATAATATCACGCTGCGGGGATGGATCAAATCACATAGTGAAATTTACCTCTCGTCTGGATCAAAGGGTTTGGTAAACTTAACTTATCGTTCTGCATGCAACACACTAGAAAAGATTACGGTTATCTGGTAATACCAAGTTAGGGAATCATGGGTAACACAATACCCTAGTTACTCTTCTCATTGATTTCACAACACTTGTTCTAGTTTAGGTTTACTTTCTACAAATCACAAACCTCCTCTTTCGAGAGATAAGTAGGTCAATTAACTCGAATTGCTTGAAATTACTTTGAGTCTACCATATTCCCTGTGGCTTCGACCTTAACCTTAGTTAGGTATACATCTTGACAACGACCGCTTTAACCTTCAAAAAGAAGGTGTAGCTTGGGCGACATCACACTAATAATAGCTTGAGGAAGAAAGTATTCAAATTTATACGTGACACAAGGGTGAATCCTTGGCGACTATAAATTTGGTAGAAAGTGCACCACAAACAAAAAACGTTTAGCTATGAATCATAGCGACAACCACCATTTCGTCACTAATTAACGACAGATTAGCTACATAATCATAATTTTCTCTCTAAAATATTGAGAAAAAAATAAGTGTCTCAAACAGCAACAAACTAACAACAAAAAATTAAATTCATCGGTATAACTTGACGGTAAAATTTGGCGCCTTTATTTCCCTATAGAATTGGCGACATTTGGCAAATGACAAAATCTTTTAAAGTCAGCAACAGATTTAACGATGAATATTTTATTAAATTAATTATATTATTTCTTAATAGATATTTTTAAAGTTAATTCAAGCGA
The DNA here is from genome assembly GCA_000787875.1 of Solanum virginianum. Classification (NCBI taxonomy): domain Eukaryota; kingdom Viridiplantae; phylum Streptophyta; class Magnoliopsida; order Solanales; family Solanaceae; genus Solanum; species Solanum virginianum. The sequence continues at coordinate 40,471 of DF361732.1, forward strand.
CAAATTTAAATTTCGTCGCCAATCCGTCGTTATTTTTTTAATAAAAAAAGTTAATTCTAGTGATGAATTTAAATTTTGTCGCCATATTCATTGTTATTTTTTTTATGAATATATTTTTAGGGCACATCTGTTCATCACAAACACAACAAACACAAAGAAAAGACACAATAAGTCTCTCAAATGCATCATGTGAAAATTTTATTTGCTACTTCTCATCTACTATTTCTTTGAAAAACAAAAGGTAACTTCTAGCATAATTTCGTAGTATTTTAAACTTTTTTTCTCCTAGACTTTCTTTTTCTTCTCCTAGGGTTTTGATTATTCTCTTTTGTATTTGATTTTAGTTGTTTCGAAGTTGAACTGAAGAAGGTCATTTCAAACTCTTTTGAACAATCTGTAAGATTTCTACTTACATTGCTTTCAAGGTATGTATTTTTATCGAACCTCTATCTAGTTTTGAAAGAGAAAGTAATTGAGTGTAATTTTAGAGTAAATGTATGGTGTATTTGAATGAATTTGAGGTGTATTTGTACAAAAAATGTAAAAACACAACTAATTTTGTGTTGGGTATTGTTTGAATAACTTGAAAATATTTTGGTAAAGCTCTTTATAAAATGTTAGAACATTTGTATATGATTTGATAATTTTTTTGGAGCATATTTTGAACTTTTTTGTAGTTGTATTTGTACCAAAATTTGACAATGTCAAATCAATATTCTTGATGTTTTAAACTTATTCTGTGTGAGTGTTTAACTTAAATTTTGTATTTTATGTTAGTTATTAATTGGTTAAAGAGTGTTTAGCTTACTTCTTGTGCTAAGAATACCTTTTGCATAGACATATATAAGAAGTCCTCGTAAGGTAACCATCCAAATCATGTTTACTTCCTAAAGAAACATAAATTTGGATATAATATGTGTAGTAGTAGGAAGTTCTACTACTAGATGCAACATATATCATGGTGCAAATTGCAGCTGAACTCATATATTAATTATAAGAAATTAGAATATATGTCAAGACTAATCCTACTTTATTTTGTGACAAATTGAATGTCATGTACATGATCCCACAAATCCAATAATGCATTTTAGAATAAACAAAGAAGGTACAATTAGGCAACTCAAGGAGAACTTGTTACTCAATTTGCTAGATCAAAGGATCAACTGGCAGATATTCATCCAAAGCTCTAGGCAAGCTAGCCCTCTAGCTTGAGGGAGAATGTTTAAGATCATCAAGGCAATAATCATATGAGTTGAGGTAATACCAATGGAAGAGTCTTAATAAGGATTCAACTACCTATCCTTAATATACTAGAATTCTACACTTAATTACCTATCCTCAATATTGTAGGACAAAACATTTGTATTAATAGATAGGTCTATGTATTATTGGATTATCTCAATATATAGAGTTTTATATTCTCCTCAAAGTTACTGAAAATCATCAAAGGTGCTTTAGATGATGTTCAATTGTATTTTCAATTTTGTGAAAATTTTGAAATCTTTTTGTATGGGTTGTTGTTTATATAATTTTCTTTTGTTTGTTTTTGTACAAGCCTGTAAATAGATTAGTAATTGTTGAAAATTTTGTGGGAGAAAGAACACTGTCAATCACTTCAATTCTTTTCTGAAGACAAGTGAGATGATCATTTTTTGTTCCATTCAATTTTACTTCATGATGAATCATTCTCCTCGAAGACAAAAGGGCTTTTATTAACTTGACTTATAAATTCTCTAGAAGACATATGTAGAGAAAATAATTATTTATTTCTAACTTGACTTACATAATCAATTATTTCTGTTTGAAAAAAAGTGGAGAATATATTATTCCATAATATTTTTTAAAAATAGTCTCTTTACTTCTACAAGGTAATGATATGGTCTGTGCATGCTCTACCCTCCATTATGTAATGATTATGTAACATTGATATCTTGGTATTTGATTCTTTGAGCCCAACTGTATTGTGTCACTATGTCCATGACATTTTTAACCAATATGTATCCATCAGCTTTCCTTCATTATCTTTCTGATGAATATAACTTCTTGTGTCCTTCAACACATTCATTCATATGTTGTATTAGAGTGCATAAATGTGGATATTAAATTAGTGCTCTATTTGTACAGGAGATTAATATTTGAGATTGTCTTGAGCTTTCAATTTTGAATCCTTTTCATTCCTAAATTTGAAACTGTCTTGAGCTTTCAATTTTGAATCATTTTCATTCCCAAATAAAATGCGAAATTGTCTAGTAACAAGTTTCTTTATTGAAATCAGTAATCAGATGAATTGAAAATGAAAAATAATGTACTAGATTTAGTCCTAATTATTAGGATTCTACTTTCAAAATTCTCTCTATTATTTTCCATGAACATATTTTTATTCCTTGTACATATCTTATGTGACCATATCAAATTTGTGTGATAAAACTTCTTGCAGCTACAGATCCTCTATTATTTTTAATTTACTGCTTATGTGACCATATTAAATGTGTGATAAAACTTCTTGCAGCTTCTTATCCTTCACTATTTTTAATTTACTGCTACTCTGTTCTCTCTACCTCTTTCACCTCAAATGGGAAGATATTATTAAATTGAATTATATATTAATTTTTCAAAATAATAGTACTATTAAATTGAACTATACATTGATTTTTCAATATAATAGTACTTAACAAATTGTCTTAGTTGTAAATAAAATATAACTCTAATTTTCTTTTTATTTTAACATTAAATAGGAATATGGATAACATAAAGCATAGTTGAATGTGTGAGGAATTGGATGGTCGAGGGGCTATTAATTCTAGTTTCATAACTGGCGTGGATGAATTTATCACGTTTACATGTTCTCAGAGAAATCGTATGAGTGACAATGATGTGAGATGTCCATGTAAGAAATGTCACAATATTAAATACGTGGACACTAAAACTGTTAAATTGCACCTTTTTCATTTTGAATTTGTTGAGGACTACTTTATTTGGAGGTATCAAGGGGAAAAAGAAATAATCAATGAGATGCCTACTGATTTACGTAGTGATATTCAATCTGAATTAGAATATAATAATTCATATCACCAAATGATTTTGGATGCAACCGGACCAAACTTTGATCAAGCCACGAGTTGGCAATATTATAGTAATGCGGAACCTGAGTCGTCTCATTACTTTTAATCTTCAATGGAGGAGGATTCTAACCCCGATTCCTAAGTTTTATGATTTACTACAAGCCGATGATGTAGAATTATATCCTGGTTCTTCACTCTCTCAACTTGCTCTAGTTTCTAGAATGTTAAATATTAAAATGGAGAATAAGTTATCACGAAGGGGTTATAATCAAGTAAAGAGAGCAAATGGGTGTTGATAAAATTGATAAGAGTTTTGTAGTAGTTGTAGTAAAGACAATCTTTTCCATTTTTTTGTTTTGTTTTGTTTTCTTTCAATATGATGAGTTTTTTTCTTCTTGAATTGTCTTTTAGCCCAACTGAAATTGGCTGAACTCGCCGCTTTATAAATCCACTCACCTTTTCATCATCTTCACCTCTTCCATTTCAATCTATCATCCTCCTTCTTTTTGGAGTGATGCAGAAAAGTTGTGAAACTACAAAGAAATACCAACTTTTGAGTTTTGTGTTTTAATGCATTATATCTTCATTAAATTTTATTTTGTGAAATTATATCATGGATGTTATTGTTGTTATTATCGTATTTTTATAATCATCAGTTTTATCGCACGTGCATTGCATGTATATGCCCAGTTTAAAATGCATATTATCGTTAAATAGCAATACTATTTAAGCATAGTTTTAAAAAAATTAATTTTTACATGAAAAAGTTTAGTGGACTCTTATGTAAGTCAAGTCGAAAAATTCATATTATTGTAAAGTAGCGAAATTCATCATAATCCAAATGCTGACCTTGATTTGCAACTTTACTTTCCTGTTGATCCATTTTTTTTTGTTGGATTGGTTCATGGTTTCGTTTGTTTTAATTACTTTTCCAGTTATGTTGATAGTATTTACATCTTCAATCCAAGAACCAGAGAATATATCATCCTTCCTGAGGCACAAGGGGTAAGAAAGTGGCCTAATTTAGTTACTTATGGCTTTAGTTTCGATTCTGTTAGGTTCAAATACAAAGTGGTTAGAATTTACCAAGAGAAAATTTGTGACCATAGTAATAATTCTCCTTATTATAAGTCTGAAGCTCAAGTTTACACAATTGGTATTGGAGAAGTAGAGTAGGACATTTCATGTTTTCTTTTGGATGTAGGGCATACGGGGTGAATCTTTATCAAAAGCTTCACGGGTTAGTTTCTAATGCAAATCACAATGATCTATATGATAAGAATTAGGGCATGATACTATCACCCTCTTATATTTCATCATTTCACATGATAAAGTTTAATTTACACTTTTTGCTATTTAATCCATCTAGATTATGAAAAATATGTTGCTATTAATGAATTTACTAATCACTATTGTTTTATAGGAAAAGTATCAAGATATATTTTTTACAAAATAAGGCACAATCTCAATCTAGTATCGAACAGTTTCAAGCATTTTACCAAGCTACGGGAGGTGAAAAAAAAGAAGAATATATGATCTTAGATCTCAAGCAAAATTATTTTATGGGCCGAATCTTCATGCCTTTTTTGGATCTGATGCTTCAGCCTCAACACATCTTTGAATATGCAAACAACACCAATAGATATAGATGAATTTGTGAAGAAATTGATTCCTTTACTGACTTAATCACATGCTTCCTATACTTGTTGAGTGGGTATATTAATTGATTTCTTCACCCTCATCTCAGTCGGACACTCCTATCAAGCAGCTATAATCTACGCACCTCCAGTTCCTGTTGCTCCTGCTCCTCCTACTGCTAATATTGTTGAGGTTCATGCACTGATTTCTGAAGATGATCGTGATTTTTCAGTCTCTTATTAGTTATTTTTGCTCTCAAAATATTGTCGTCATTGCAAATGCTTTTAGATTTTTTGCTTAAATATTATCGTGGAGGATTCTTTGAACATGATTATGCAATTTGTATTTTGCTATGCATTTGGGACTTTGTAGAAAGTTAATTTATATGAATTAAGTAACTTTTGTGACTTTATAATATATGTTTGAATGGATATATTCAACTTGTGTGTGTGTGAATTGCGACGGATTTGTGAGCAGTTATTTTCATCATTAAAAAAGTAGAAATCTATCAACAAATGTGGCGATGAAATTAATGATAAAATATTTGATCGTCAACAAGATTTTGACGACAAAATAACTTATCAAATTAGCGACAAAAATCACTAATGCAACAACAAATTTTTGTTGTCACTAAATTTGCCAACAGAATATGATTTATCGCAAATTCATCGCTAAACCAGCGATAGATTCAGTAACGGTTACCTATGCGCATAATACTAATGGATGATATTTTGTCATTAATCCATCAGTAAACTAAAATAGCGACAGAATATATTATTTTGAGACAACTATTTTTTTGTAGTGGTACGACTATCAAAATTGTAGTACAAGAGGCTTAATCATATGAGCGAGAGGAGATCACTTGTTTGGCTAAGAAGAATTTGCTTGCTGGTGTGAAATAAGCAAAGGAGAAAAGATGTGTTCATTGCTTAGCTAGAAAGCAGAAAAGTGTTTCTTTTCGCAATCATCATCCTTCAAAAAAGTCTGAACTATTGGAGCTAGTACACTCTAATTTATACGGTCCTTTCAAAGTGAAATCAAAAGTTGGTGCACTTTACTTTGTAACTTTCATTGATGATCATTCTCGCAAGCTTTGAGGATCCAAAGATCAAGTACTTGACGTGTTTAAAGAGTTTCAAGCCTAATCTGAGACACAACCAAGAAAGAAAATAAAATATATTTGCGCTGAAAATGGAGGTGAATACATTGATCCCTTTGATAACTATTGCAGATCGCAAAGAATTCGTCATCAGAAGACTCCTCCGAAGACACTTCAATTGAATGGTTTGGCAGAAGGATGAATAGAACTCTAGTTGAGAGAGTTAGATGTGTGCTTTTAGAGGCTAAACTTTCAAATTCTTTTTGGGCCGAAGCACTTAATGTTGTTGCTTATGTTATCAATTGTCTCCTACTATTGTTTTGGATGGTGATGTCCCAAATAGAATTTGGTATCCAAAGGATAATTCCTATGATCACTTGAAAGTCTGGGTGTAAAGCTTGTGTGCATGTTTAAAAAGATAAGAGAACCG